>JAQFVV010000067.1:2353600-2461100 GCA_028023455.1 Epiperipatus broadwayi | reverse complement strand
GTGATCATGTGATTGATAAAATTGGAGAATTGTTTTAATATGATATTAAATAAAATAATTATAACAATTCTATTTGAATATGTGGTGAAGAATAAGAAAGATTACCAGTATTCAAAGTAGAAATATAAAGGAATTTTTTATTGCATGTAAAATCTATAAAATGCAAATGGTAGCTGATTTAAAAATGTTATATATAATTAATCACCATGCAAAGTTTTCTGGCTAAATTGCCAGAGTCATAGGTGGATCATTGTTTTCCATGCCATGGAAGTGTGATAATTCCTTTTACCTACATTTGAAATGCTGAAGAAACACCTTTTTTCACACATGGGGTGCTTACTTATGAATCTGACGAAATAACAGATGAGGGCTAATGCAGAATTGATCAAAGAGTACAATGGACAAATGTCATGATTGACCTGATCTTTGGTTAAGGAGAACCATTTTTAGTGCACAAACTATATATATATATATATATATATATATATATATATATATATATATATATATATATATATATATATATATATATATATATATATGAAGACTTTTGCCAGATCATCAACTTTAATCAAATCGATTTAAAGGAATTATGAATTTTTATTATGAGTTCTAATTTTATGACTACTTTTGTAAATATTATTTTTTACATCTCATTTTTTTCATACATGGGAATGTAAAACTTTTTGTAATTTAATTTTTGGGAAAAATCCATTTTAAATAGAAGTCAAAATTAGGGGGGGGGGTGTTGGTTAAATTTAGTTGATTTTTTTTTTGTAAGTAAAGTTTAGATTAGCCTTTCTCCACTCATAGTGACATGATATTTAATCTTAACCACATAGTACTAAGATAAGATTTTGTTATGATACCACATTAAATACACACACTATAACAGGACATAGATTATGTTGCTTGTTACATGTTAATTAACATTCATTCTATTTGTTCTTCTGTGTAAATGACTAATCTCTGTAAGATGAACGATATTTACTATCATGTTAGGAAATGTACATAGATTTTTTTGGGGGAGGAGGTTCAAGCACCTTCTACCAGATGTGAACTATAGTTCAAAAGTAGATATACCAATAGAAAAATTTAACTTAGCTACTTAGATTCACATTTATGCTAAATCAATCTTTTTGTTTTCATTTTTGTTTGAACTTTGTAAATAATTGGTGTAATTAGCATAATTTTTTATTAAGGGGATATTAAGGGTATGGCAACATATATATATATATATATATATATATATATATATATATATATATATATATATATATATATATATATATATATATATATATATATATAGTGCCAGACCATGTAAAATGGCCATGCACAAAATGGCTGTTGCTGAAGATTCAGCATAGCTAAAATGCATCATATTAAAATTGTAATTTTTAACAGATCTATTAAATCATAATTTAGATGTGTATTTGGAGGTACTTATATATAGTACATAAATAAATGGGCTTGGTCTATATTATATTTCTATTATACCCAAAGAACAAGTGTATGCAGTATATGTGTTAATAATTTTATTCGCACAGCAAATCTATATCATAAAGGGAAAACTAAGCTTGTAACACTTGTTTATGTGTGGAACAGTTTTTTTTGTATTTAAGTTCATTACCACTTGTAAATGTTCCGATACACATATATAGAAATGCATTTTTTCTTTTTCCTAAAAAATGTTTAAATAGAATTTGAATTTTGTACTTATTAGAATTTAAATTTTATATTTATTAGAATAAGATGGTTGGTAATTAATATTAATTTATCAAAAAAAAAAAAAAGAAAGAAAAAAACCTTTTGTCAATTGTAATCTATTTTTGGCAAAAGAAAAATGTTTTGTATAAAAAAAAAATTGTACTTATTAGAATTTAAATTTTATATTTATTAGAATAAGATAGTTGGTAATTAATACGAATATATATATATATATATTGTAACGTTTATTTATATACGTTGCAAATATATTGGCATTTGGTAAAAGCTAAAAAAATAAAAGTAAATTTAAATTTTTTTTTTACTATTTTTTTTTTTTAAAAAAATAACGTACAATGAAAGTTAAATTTTTCTTTCATAATTTTTTTTACTTAACTGGAAATAAAAGTAGAATTGGAGAGAACAAAAGAATTCCAAAAGCGAGTAAAAAGATAAGCTAAAAGAAAAATATTTTAGCTAATTAAACATGGCCGAAAAACTTGATAAAAAAAATGAGAACTTAGTAATTGGAAAATGATAAAGACTGTATAAGATTATAAACACAAAACGCCATGATATTAGCATGCACAGAAGTCCGACAGTGGGACCTCTAGTATAAAAAGGAGGGATTCGGTTGGAGGAATGTCTTGGTTTAGCTGATATTCTTTTGGTTGGTTTTGGATTAGAGAACCCAGACCACTCTACGATGAAAAAGTTATTCATATGAGAGTAGACCGGAGCTTTAGCTGACATCATTACCGATGGACACCAGAGAAGCTTACGCAACTAGCCTATGGAACCAGCACCAAGATCAACTAATAATCAAAGGGCCGTGAGTTAAATTCAACCCTGAAAAACTATGCATAGCTATCTACAACCTTCATGAATTCACAAAACTTACCGGTAAGTTAAGACTACTTATTCCTGATTGTGACAAAATTAAGCGTTTGCAAACAAGTCTTAAAATAATCCCGATAGAGACTTTCATTTTTTCTGTACAAGAGACTTTTGCTTATACAAGAACTTTTTAATTAATTATTTTATTTTATTGATTGCATCATATTTGAATTAATATGTGTTCTCTCTGATTTACTTGATTAGGAATTCTCATTTTAACTTAAACAGATTTTTAATCTGTTATAATAATAAAAATATTTCTAATATCAATTTTCATTTGTCCGTTATTAATAATAGTTATTATTTTTTTTTATTATTAAATCAATTAGTAGTTTAATAAGATTTAAAAATGTAATTTATCTTTGCCAATATGTTTGAATAAGGCCAGGAATAATAATCTTAAAAAAATAATTCTCGTTATGGTATGATGTAATACCGATTAGTTTAAAAGTATTTTTTTTTATTTGTGAGATGTTATATGATGATTTCAGCGAATTCTTAGAAATTCTGGTGCCCAGATCTATAAATTGAAAGCTGATTTCATCAATAGCACAATTCTCAACAATTAATAGGCCGAGTTGATCAAGAAATATAGCTATGTTTTTAGAATAGAAATATAACTCTTCTTTTTTGACATAGCTTGATCAACTCACACGCAGTTTATATTAGTGTGTAGAGGCCTAGCAAAATGGAAAACATTATAATGGTGACCCAACTCGGGCTTTGATTTAACAACTACAACCTGAGATAAGTTGTAATGATAAAGAACGTTACAACGATGACCCAAAGAAACTCACAGCCGGAAAATAAATAGTAATTTTAAAAAAAAAAAAAAAATTATATAAACTAACGAACTAATTAAACCCTGATTATTAAAATATAAAAAAAAATATTTTTTTAATATGACTTCCAGAAAGAAAAAAATGTATGTATATTTTTTTTGATATGTCTAAAATAAAACATGATCATGGCTGATGTAGACATAAGTCACAAGTATTTGACCAGGTAGGCGGTTACTGAAGAGGGGAAAAACATAACCCCGAGTCCTAGTACGCAGTATATTAACATAAGACCACCTTTATATGCCCATCAGACTATTTCTAGCAGGGATCCCAATAAAGGGGAAGGTGGACCAAGTTGCTGTGAGCCTGTAAGACTCAAAACGATGAGCAACGCTCGTTAGTGCTTATAACTTGGGCTTCTTATCGTTACTATTACACTTAAGTGGAAAGGACACAGATGAATGTTGAAATATTTTCCATTCCCACCGTGTTAGACCTAAAAGTGGGCATCAAAGCCGAACGTCGCTTGTTGAATGAGTCTATGGAATATATCAGCACGCTACTACAAAAAAAAAAAACACAAATGTGAATTTAAAAAACTTAAGAATAAAATTAGTGTAAACCCCTATTTTATTCTCATCTCCTGGCACTGGTGGTATTGTAACGTTTATTTATATACATTGCAAATATATTGGCATTTGGTAAAATCTAAAATATAAAAGTAAATTTAGATATTTTTTTGACTAATTTTTTTTTAAAAAAAAATAACGTACAATGAAAGTTAAATTTTTCTTTCGTATTTTTTTTTTACTTAACTGGAAATAAAAGTAGAATTAGAGAGAACAAAAGAATTCCAAAAGCAAGTAAAAAGATAAGCTAAAAGAAAAATATTTTAGCTAATTAAACATGGCCAAAAAACTTGATAAAAAAAAAGAGAACTTAGTAATTGAAAAATGATAAAGACTGTATAAGATTATAAACACAAAATGCCATGATATTAGCATGCGCAGAAGTCCAACAATTGGACCTCTAGTATAAAAAGGAGGGATTCGGTTGGAGGAACATCTTGGTTTAGCTGATATTCTTTTGGTTGGTTTTGGATTAGAGAATCCATACCACTCTACAATGAAAAAGTTATTCATACGAGAGTAGACCAGAGCTTTAGCTGACATCATTACTGATGGACACCAGAGAAGCTTACACGACTAGCCTATGGAACCAGCACCAAGATCAACTAATAATCAAAGGCCGTGAGCTAAATTCAACCCCGAAAAACTATGCATAGTTATCTACAACCTTCGTGAATTCACAAAACTTACCGGTAAGTTAAGACTACTTATTCCTGATTGTGACAAAATTAAGCGTTTGCAAACAAGTCTTAAAATAATCCCGATAGAGACTTTCATTTTTTCTGTACAAGAGACTTTTGCTTATACCAGAACTTTTTAATTAATTATTTTATTTTATTGATTGCATCATATTTGAATTAATATGTGTTCTCTCTGATTTACTTGATTAGGAATTCTCATTTTAACTTAAACAGATTTTTAATCTGTTATAATAATAAAAATATTTCTAATATCAATTTTCATTTGTCCGTTATTAATAATAGTTATTATTTTTTTTATTATTAAATCTATTAGTAGTTTAATAAGATTTAAAAATGTAATTTACCTTTGCCAATATGTTTGAATAAGCCCAGGAATAATAATCTTAAAAAAATAATTCTCGTTACGGTATGATGTAATACCGATTAGTTTAAAAGTTTTTTTTTTTATTTGTGAGATGTTATATGATGATTTCAGTGAATTCTTAGGAATTCTGGTGCCCAGATTAAATAAATTAAAAGCTGATTTCGTCAATAGCACAATTCTCAACAATTAATAGGCCGAGTTGATCAAGAAATATAGCTATGTTTTTAGAATAGAAATATAACTCTTCTTTTTTGACATTGCTTGATCAACTCATGTGCAGTTTATATTAGCGTGTAGAGGCCTAGCGAAATGGAAAATGTTATAATATATATATATATATATATATATATATATATATATATATATATATATATATATATATATATATATATATATATATATATATATATATATATATATATATATATAAACCTTTTGTCAATTGTAATCTACTTTTGGCAAAAGAAAAATGTTTTGTATACAAAAATTGTTCTGGTTGATCGTGGATAAAGATAAAATCAAAAAGTTGGATTTTATCTAAAAGAATGTAAGCACAATGTGTGGTGTAATAAATCAATATGGGAGCTATACAAAATCCAATATTAGAGAAAATCGTACTTTAATACATAAAAAGTGAAAGAATGTAGGTAAAGTATTATAAAGGTATAGTCTTATTATTGGCTGATGAAATAGTTCATAGGGGGGTATTACAACTGTACTAATTGGGCTGTATGTGCTACATGGGGCATTGAGGTCAGTTTTCCTAGCTCGCTAAAGCAGTAAGATGGCAGATGTTTAAGAAAATAAAAACTTTGTTTCCAGCTTGTCCCAGAAATAGGATGTTTTATATTTTCTAAAATAAGAGTTGGATCCAGCATGTCTAAACAATGGAATGGTAGATGCTTGCAGAAAATAACAAAGCAGAAAGAAAGGAGATGTGATATATGTTTGCTAAAAATTATAGTTGTATCTGGTTGGTCTAAAAAATAAAAAAAAGAAAGGAAATTTGAAATTAGCCATTCGAACATGAGAGGATCATTAAATGGATTTTAGAAAAGTTATCAACAGTATAAATCCCTTATCAATTTAATAAAAAAAAAATCATATTTGAGAACTTTAATTCGTATTTGACCTACGTGCTGAGCATAATATTTAGTCACAAACAAGTATTCATATAGTGAGATGAATAACTAGTCTGCCAGAAAGCTATATATATATATATATATATATATCTACGGGAGAATTATATTCACTGACCCTATAATCAAGGAGATGGCCTTGTTGTTTGTTCCAGTTTACTACTGTACCATGGAGTAAACTTCTAGACACAGTGCACCACCTTTTCGTACATCAAACCAGTAAATGCCATAGGAGAAACAGCTGACCCTGATGGAAAAAAGACTCATACATGTATTGGTGAAAGGAAGCCCTATCTGCCCTGTTAAGTAGCCGTGTGGTCCATGAAAGTTGAACTTAATGAAAGAACAAGTTCAGATGAGTGTATATAGTTTTTTCTATTTCATTTATCTTCTCTATTTTTGTATAATATTCAAGTTTTTTATTATTAGATATATAAATATTTTTTTTATTTACTCATATATTATCACGATTGACCTTTGCATTTAAATTGTTTTTTTTTTTTTTTTTGTAACATATGATATTTGCTGCATACATTTGATTTTTGAATTATTACTTTAAACTGGGGGAAGGGATATAGATCACACCCATTGTGCAATCCTTTAAATATTTTTTTGTTATATATATATATGCATTTGTTTCTGTAAATGAATTTTCAATTTACTCCAGTGATATCTCATTAATATTATATTTTCATTATTTGAGATATGAACTGGATTAAATTATTTTTGTTTTTATATGTAATTGGTGGAGGGAAATATATAATAATCTGGGAATAATAAATAGTAAATTTCATAGTTAAATCGTTTACAGTTTCCTTTACTTGGTTTTGAAGTATTTATTGATTTGTTAGCAGATAGGATTGTAGTTATTTAATCAAAATGCTAACCCACTTAGTAACCTGAGATTTAAAGAACACATATAATGAGCTAGATAGGGGTAACTTACTGGGGAGTTGGATTGTTTCCTTTATTCCAGTCCAAACTTCTTGAATTATTAATATTCGATAATGACCAGTCATATTTTGCACACTCTCTTGGGAGAGAAAAGGAAAATAAACAATATTGTCTTGAATGGGGGTGGCACTAGAGGCTGAAGTAAAACATTTCAGTGCTCTTAAAGGTGTGTAAAGACTCCAAATGGTCAACGTATAGTTAATCGGACAATTGTGAAATAATTTAACAGGGAAGGCTTCGATTGACCTAATTTTAGGTTCAATCTACTTCCTCTAATAATTCTTTAGAGATATTTATTTATATTTAATCAACAATATTTTCGGAGAATTGTTATCAATTTCCCATTCTGTGACATACGCCACTTCATGCTTGGTGTGTGTATGGGTCTAACTGTATAAGACCACTTGTGAATTTCAAACTGGTACAGAAAATGGCACCCGAACATGTTAAGGATGAATTAGATTAAGATTAAACAAATATAGTATTAGTGGAAATCTATACTATATTTTCATGGTTTCAAAACCAATTTAGGAGGGATAAGTTAAGAAATGGATGTTTGTAAAGGAGATAGGATTTTAATAATTAGTGAAAAGAATGTTTGAAATAAAAAATTTTAGCGTAGACCAAAATAAATAAATGAACGAAAGTTTAGAGTAAAAAAATAAAATAATAGCAAAACAGTAATTGGCCACACGTGGTAGTCACAAACCAATATTATAGCATTTACAAAAATCTATTGATTTTCTTTTCTTAATAAAAGAAAAGTAACGTAAATATAAAAGTAATGTTTAGCGAAAAAAATCTTATATTATTTCCGTTATATTAAAATCTACTGAAGAATGAAGTTTAAGTAAAAGTAAAAATGAAGGCATTGTGTAAATAATATACGGTTTTAATTATTTAGTTAAAATATTTTTTCGAACAAGAGTATCTTATCATGAACAAAATAAATGTATTAACAGAAGTTAGAGGAATAATTCTTTCATTGTTAGGGCATATAAGTAGAATGGGACATTTGAATTTTTTTTTATATTATTACATGTGACAGCAAATTGTTTATAGAAATCAGGGAAATGAGCTTGAAAGAAAGGGCGATTAGTAGGGGATAATGTAAAGCATGGTGTACTGCGTATTTACTATATGAAATTAAATAAAATGTTTTTTTTTTTGGGAATTGCATTAATAAACGTTAGTGTAAGCATAGAATACCTTGAGTATCAAGTTCAATAAATTAAACTGATAAATGCTTACAAGAGCAGGAAAAAGAAGTGATGGAAGAATTTGCAAACCTTGTAAAAAATGAAATGACTAAAATGTCAGAAGAATTAGAAAAATGGAGAACAGAGAAGGCTAAACAAGAGAAAGAGATTATTCAGAAAATAGAGGATGCATGAAGCAAAGTGTTACAGGAAATAGAGTTAAAATTTCAAAAATTGGAAATGAAACAAGATAAATCTAATCAAAATAAGGGGGATGGCATAGAAGCAAATAAAATAGATAGACAGTCAATTAAGCAGAACACAGAAAAAAAGGAACTAGACAACCATATTACGAATAGTGGAGATAATCTTGATGTTTCTGTAGAAAAGACCGATAAAAGTGATCAGCTGCCACAACCAAATATAAACCAATTTTTAAAAATCTGTATATTCGAAGGAAAAAAGGGGAGGCTCCAGTGGATCATATAAGAAATCTGGAGAATTACTTTTGTATAAATAAAGTTAATGAAATCAGTAAATTGGCTATTGCCAGTGCTCATCTTAATGGAGATGCATTAACTTGGTGAGACTCTTTATTTCACTACCCTCCAACCTTCAATCAATATAAGGTCAGGATTATTAAAGATTTCTAAAGTGCAGAGCATCAGGAGACTATCCTGTATCAAATTATGCAGGAGAAATATGAAAATGGTATAAATGAAAATTTCTCACAGTGTTTCCGCAGACAAGTAGCAAGACTCTGGACTTTAAACGCATATAATATGTCAAGGACCGAATCATTAGGACTATCCGATGTAATTTGCCTTCTCATGTCGCACATATGCTAATACTCATTGGAGCAAAATCAGTTGAACAAGTAGCTTACTTACTAGACACCATAGATGGGAGAGAGCAAGATGGAGTGGTAGAAGAGATGCAAGAAAATAGTAAAGGTACAGCCCAGCATTGGAATGTAAAGAGTGGGCTGCGTAAACACCTCATCGAAAAGGAAATGTCAAATTTGGTCTGTTCTTGGGAAGATAAAGTACCAGAATATGCACCGCAGAGTTGTCCAAAAATACCTTTAGAAATTGAGGGAATTGGGGTCATTGCAATGTTAGACTCTGGTAGCCAGATATCAGTGATATCTGAGGAATTATACCAGAGAATTTTATCAGTAAACTCACAAATAGAGACCTTACCTTTAAAGGCAACACAAATCACCCTTGCAAATAACTGAAAAGCAAACCTTATACCTAAGCAAATATGGTTAGAATTAGTTATAAGTGGGAGGACAGTTTATCATGTATTTTTAATTATGGGTAGTCTAATTCATGAGGTCATATTAGGGTCAGATTTCTTGTATAAGAACCAGTGCATTGTAAATTATGAAAAAGGAATAATGAGCTACCAGGGAGGTGATATTAAATTCTTGCCACCTCAGTTGCCTAACTTAAAGAAAACTTGTTGTATAAATCAATCTATTTTAAATTTGATGCAAGAAAAAACGAGTGAGGTAAAGACAGCATCTAATGGGGACAGCAAAAAACTCCAAGAGATATTCCAAGAGTATCATGAAATTTTTTTGGACAGTCCAGGGAAGATCAGAGGATATCAACAGAGGATCAAACTGAAGCCAGGGGAACCTTTTCAAGCATGGTCATACCCAGTCCCAAATCAATTTAAAAAAGAAGTGGAGAAACAGTTAGAGCAGATGTTGAATGGGGGCATAATTAGTAAATGTTCGTCTCCTTATTGCAACCCTTTGGTGGTGGTTAGAAAAAAAGATGGGTCAGTAAGGTTGTGTTTGGATGCCTGTCAGCTCAATAAGGTGACTATACTGGACTGTACAATCCCACCGTTGATACAAGAGTTACTAGGAAAATTTAAAGGGAAAAGAATATTTTCTACATTCGATTTAACTTCCAGTTACTGGCAGATAGAACTCCACCCGAATGATCACCAGTATACTGCCTTCAGGTATGGGGGATATTCATACAAGTTTAATTGTATGCCCTTTGGACTTATCAACAGTGGTGCTGGGCTGCTGCAGTGCCTAGATTGTGTCCTATCATCTGATATCAAGAAAATTCTTACCATGTATGTGGATGATGTAGTTATAGCATCTGCATCTATGGAAGAGCATCTCCAGCAGTTGGAACAGTTTTTTAGGGAATGTAAAGAAAAAGATATCAAGATAAATTTAAAGAAGAGTAAAGTGGCTTCCGATGAAATCAAATTTCTGGGTCATTTGGTAGGCCAGTCAGGAGTTAAGCCTCATCCAGATAAAATAACAGCAATTGCAGATTTCCCTAGACCTCAGACAAAGAAACATATACGGTCATTTTTGGGACTCTGTAACTTTTATAACAGATTTTGTGAGAATTTCGCTGGCCAAATGGAACCATTGCTCAGATTGATCAGAAAAGAGGTCCGATGGAAATGGACCACCGAACAGGAAGAAGCTTTTAACCGAGTAAAGCAAAGTTTTTTAAAACAGGTGGTGTTGGATTATCCTGATTATGATAAGCTGTTCATACTCCAGACTGATAGTAGTGGATATGGGCTTGGGGTCACTCTGTCCCAAATTCAACCTGATGGATGAACAGGGGTATTATATTTTATAAGCCACTTACTAAAGGGACCAGAACTTAATTATACTGTCACTGAAAAGGAGGCCCTTGCCATTGTATGGGCTTTCCAGAAGTTTTGCCCCATGTTGTTAGGCTCTCAAGTGGTGGTGATAACTGACCATAAAAGTCTTGAGTTTCTAAACCACAGCTATCTTACTAATAGCAGGTTGGTCCGGTGGAGTTTATTCCTTCAGGAATTTAACTACACTGTGAGATATTGCAAAGGGGCAGAAAACGTGGTTGTGGACATCCTCAGTCATCATCCTGTCCCTGCACAAACCCCTAAACACCTCAGTCTGGAGCAAGCATACATAGCAAGTACCATGATAAAGGGAAAAGATGAAGATATAGAAAAAGAATTAAGCCAACTAGCTAAGAGGCAACAAGAAGACAGCTATCTAAATCGCATTTGGACAGAATGCCAGGAGAAATCTGGAAGAACTGTTTCAAAAGAGATAAGGGACAGATATAAAGTTGAAGGAGGAGTGTTATATTATCAACTCCAAAAAGGCAAGGATGAATGGAAGGCGATGATACCTCCAAAAATGAGACGGTCCCTCATCAGTTACATGCATCAGTTGTATGGCCATTATGGAACACCAAAAACCGAGTATTGCTTAAGACATTGGTTTTACTGGCCAGGGATGCACCAGGATATTATCACTGTACTAAATCAATGTGAAGTATGTCAGCGTACGAAACCACAGAATCAAACATACGTCAGCCTGATGAAATCAATCATACCTGATGACCCAAATGAAATTATGGCTATAGATTTTTATGGCCCCTTGCCACCATTCAACAAAAAGAAATACCTACTTGTTACATATGATTTGTTTTCAAAATGGGTGGCCGAATACCCTTTGTCACGCACCACCACTCGAGAAGTTACTAAGGTATTAGACACTTTACATTTTCCAAAAGTGGGGAAGCCAAAGGCAATACTCTCAGATCATGGAACCCCTTTTGTGTCTGAAGAATGGAACCGATGGGTCTCCAAACGAGGTATCAAGAACCTGTTAACATCAATCCGAAATCCCCAGAGTAACCCCTGTGAATGAGTCATGCGGGAATTGGGTAGACTCTTCCATACCTATTTGCCAACAAACCATAGGGGGTGGGTTAAACAATTACCTCAGACACTAAATTATATTAACTGGTCTCTAAATGAATCCACTGGGTTTACTCCCATGCAATTACACTTTGGAAAACACCTTCCAAAACTGTTTAAAACTAATCTTCCAGGGAGCCAAGAGGGAGCCATCAACCGGGATCTCGATAAAAGACAAGCTAAGGCTCAAATGCAATGAATGAGCACTAGGTGTAAAAAATGGAAGGGAACCCCTAAGTATAGATTCCAAATAGGGGATAAAGTCATGGTTAGGATGCCCCATGTTAGTGATCCAGGGAAGTTCAAATTTAAAAAATTTTGTAATCTCTATGAAGGCCCTTTTGAAATTGTAGATTGCTGCAGGGATAATGCTTTCTGGGTGAGAACAGAACAAGGGATTAAGGGCACATATAATGCTCGGTCTTTAAAACCCTATGGGAAGATAGCGATTAATTCAAAATTGGCATAACTTTCATGTTAAAACTCATAATATATAAATGTTTAATTTAAAATGTAAATAATTAAATAAGATATAAAAATAATTAAATAAGACCATTAAAAAAGAGCAATTTCCCTTTAACAGTCTCATCAGGGACGGGGGTATTGTGCCAGACAGTGTATAATGGCCATGCACAAAATGGCTGTTGCTGAAGATTCAGCACAGCTAAAATGCATCATATTAAAATTGTAATTTTTAACAGATCTATTAAATCATAATTTAGATGTGTATTTGGAGGTACTTATATATAGTACATAAATAAATGGGTTTGGTCTATATTATATTCCTATTATACCCACAGTACAAGTGTATGCAGTATATGTGTTAATAATTTTATTCGCACAGCAAATCTATATCATAAAGGGAAAACTAAGCTTGTAACATTTGTTTACGTGTGGAACAGTTTTTTTTGTATTTAAGTTTATTACCACTTGTAAATGTTCCGATACACGTATATAGAAATGTATTTTTTCTTTTTCCTAAAAATTGTTTAAATAGAATTTGAATTTTGTACTTATTAGAATTTAAATTTTATATTTATTAGAATAAGATGGTTGGTAATTAATATTAATTTATCAAAAAAAAAAAGAAAAAAACCTTTTGTCAATTGTAATCTACTTTTGGCAAAAGAAAAATGTTTTGTATAAAAAAAATTTGTTCTGGTTGATCATGGATAAAGATAAAATCAAAAAGTCGATTTTATCTAAAAAGAATGTAAACACAATGGGTGGTGTAATTAATCAATATGGAAGCTATACAAATTCCAGTATTAGAGAAATCGTACTTTAATACATAAAAAGTGAAAGAATGTAGGTAAAGTAATATAAAGGTATAGTCTTATTATTGGCTGATGAAATAGTTTGTAGGGGGGTATTAAAATTGTACTAATTGGACCATATATGTGCTACTTACTTGGGGCATTGAGTTCAGTTGTTCCTAGCTTGCCAAAGCAGTCAGATGGCAGATGTTTAAGAAAATAAAAACTTTGTTTCCAGCTTGTCCCAGAAATAAGACGATTTATGTTTGCTAAAATTAGAGTTGGCTCCAGCATGTTTAAACAATGGAATGGTAGATGCTTGCGGAAAATAAAGCAGAAAGAAAGGAGAGATAATATTTGTTTGCTAAAAATTATAGTTGTATCTGGCTGGTCTAAAGAATAGAAAGAAGAAAGGAAATTTGAAATTAGCCATTCGAACATGGGAGGATCATTAAATGGATTTTAGAAAAGTTATCAACAATATGAATCCCCTATCCATTTAATAAAAAAAAAAGAAGAATCATATTTGGAGAACTTAAATTCATATTTGACCTATGTGTCGAGCATAATCTTTAGTCACAAGCAAGTATTAGTATAGCTGAGGTGTATAACTAGTCTGCCGTGATATTGTGAGAATTATATTCACTGACCTATAATCAAGGAGATGGCCTTATTGTTTGTTCCAGTTTACTACTATACCATGGAGTAGACTTCTAGCTGCAGTGCACCACCTGTTCATCATCAAACCCGAAAATGCCATAGGAGAAACAGCAGACCCTGATGGAAAAAAGACTCATACGTGTATTGGTGAAAGGAAGCCCTATCTGCCCTGTTAAGTAGCCATGTGGTCCATGAAAGTTGAACTTAATGAAAGAACAAGTTCAGATGAGTGTATATAGTTTTTTTTCTATTTCATTTATCTTCTCTATTTTTGTATAATATTCAAGTTTTTTATTATTAGATATATAAATATTTTTTTTATTTACTCATATATTATCAAGATTGACCTTTGTATTTAAATTGTTTTTTTTTTTTTTGTAACATATGATATTTGCTGCATACATTTGATTTTTGAATTATTACTTTAAAGTGGGGGAAGGGATATAGATCACACCCATTGTGCAATCCTTTAAATATTTTTTGTTATATATATACGCATTTGTTTCTGTAAATGAATTTTCAATTTACTCTGGTGATATCTCATTAATATTATATTTTCGTTATTTGAGATATGAACTGGATTAAATTATTTTTGTTTTTATATATAATTGGTGGAGGGAAATATATAATAATCTGGGAATAATAAATAGTAAATTTCATAGTTAAATCGTTTACAGTTTCCTTTACTTGGTTTTGAAGTATTTATTGATTCGTTAGCAGATAGGATTGTAGTTATTTAATCAAAATGCTAACCCACTTAGTAACCTGAGATTTAAAGAACACATATAATGAGCTAGATAGGGGTAACTTACCGGGGAGTTGGATTGTTTCCTTTATTCCAGTCCGAACTTCTTGAATTATTAATATTCGATAATGACCAGTCATATTTTGCACACTCTCTTGGGAGAGAAAAGGAAAATAAACAATATCGTCTTGAACGGGGGTGGTGCTAGAGGCTGAAGTAAAACATTTCGGTGCTCTTAAAGGTGTGTAAAGACTCCAAATGGTCAACGTATAGTTAATCGGACAATTGTGAAATAATTTAACAGGGAAGGCTTCGATTGACCTAATTTTAGGTTCAATCTACTTCCTCTAATAATTCTTTAGAGATATTTATTTATATTTAATCAACAATATTTTCGGAGAATTGTTATCGATTTCCCATTTTGTAACATACGTCACTTCATGCTCGGTGCGTATATGGGTCTAGCTGTATAAGATTACTTGGGGATTTTGAACTGGTACAATATATATATATATATATATATATATATATATATATATATATATATATATATATATATATATATATATATATATATATATATATATATATATATATATATATATATATATATATATATATATATATATATATATTGTAATCAAAAGAAAAAGAAGAGGAGAGGAGGGGTGGAAGGAAAAGAAGAAAGAACGAAAATGAGAAAGAGAAAAGAGAGGGGATAAAGGAAAAGAAAAGAAAAATTAGAAATGAAATTAGAAAGAAAGATGATGATGAAAGAGAGAGAGAAGAAAAGATGAAAAAAATGAAAGAAATAGAAATGATATGTCATGGAGAGAGATGGAAGGAGAAGAAGAAATAAAATAATTTGAAATAGATGAGATGATAGAAGAGATGTGAAAGAGATGAGAAATGACATAAAAAATGAAATGAGAGACTCCTAATGACTCGGCTCAGTGGGGTTAGAATAAAATTTAAGAACAGAGCTGATGATTCAGAGATGTACAATCAGGTAGAGAGACCAAATCCAATACTAATCCCACTATAACTATTATGGCATATTAATAATCTACCACTAAACCTTATAAAAGATTATTTAAAATCATTAATTAATAGTTATTACAATAGTCCTACCAACAGATCACACACACTCTGACTAAGAATCAATGATACCTTGATTGTGAAAGATTATCTTACTAAATTATATTTAATAAAGCACAAGAGTAAACAACCTCCTGAATTTCTAAAAATTAAACTCTTGCGCAAAATAAAAATTTAAGTTAACTAATAAATAATTGCTGGGGTGAAAAAATAAATGTGTGATATCTTAGCTGACCATAAATAATTATCTTATGGTTCATACTTAGAATAATAAACAAAATAAATATTAATAAAAAGATTTAATGAATCAATTTAAATTTAAATTAATAATTGCCTATTATCCAAGCCATTACTTGAGCAAAGAAAAGGGAAAGGGTACTTTTTATGCATTTCCCATATTCATAGACAACCTCATCAAGACCTCAAATGCAGATGGATTAAAATTCTTTAGACATATAAGGTTTAAGATAATGATAAACAATGTGCAGTTAATATAAAATAGTGTGCAGCTTTTAAAATAATAGTAAAAAAAAATATTCTTCTGACATACTAATATTCTTAATCTCATATTGTGTAATCTTTAGTCTGAAAAGTTATACTGATAATTTAAAAATAAAATTTTAATTAAGCATTTAACTATGTATCTGATATAATGCAATCATCTGTTATTGTGATTCAATGTGAGAATTACTTACTTTAGCATGGCTTTATAATTTTAAAACCAATATTAAATATATATTTAATTAAATTTATGATATATTTGTGAACTTTTGAGTTGAAGATTTAATAAACTTTGGAAACTTAAGATTTTGTAAACTTGGAACCCAAGACAATAATATTTTCATATAAAAGTAAAACAAACAAAACAAAACTTTTTGAAATAATAAATTAGTTTATTGAGAAAAATAAGAAAGTGTTTACAATTTAAATGGATTACAAGCATTCCCAATATAGTGGGGGAACATATTACAAGTATTTTGACTTTTAAAACTTTACTTGGTTTACAATAATACACAACTTCTTTAGCCGCTGTTTTTGAGTATCCCTCTTAAAACTCTTTTACATTGTTTATTCTAATAAATAAACTAAGAAAATAATATAACTATACATAATAGCAGGCAAAGGTTATTCAATACTAAATTTTAATCTCTTTTAAACAATTAGAAATTTCAAAATCTTTAAACTTTAATTGCAATATCTGAATTTAATAAACACAATTCTACTTTTAATTGGAATAATTCATACCACTATGGTGTTACTTAGCAATTAGAATAACATGCAACTAAGTTTTTTTAACCATAAGCTTAACAAATGCTAAGCTGGAAAGCATATTTAGCATATATTTAAAAAACTACCACCAATTATACTGTCATAACTAATATTATAGCTAGTAATATATATTTATATCAGATTAAGCTAATTTTAAAATTAAACTAAATTTAGGTACATGGGCATTCACTCATAAGAAATCATTTATACACTTTTAAATAAATTTTGTCCACATAAAACTATTACCCTCAATATTTTAAAATTAAAAAAATGCAACAGACTTACAAATCCACCAGCAATACTCTGGATGAAAACATTAAAATTAGTATTGTGAATTGCCACTTGTACCATGTGCATAATTTAACATACTTTAAGAATAAATATAAATTATTCTTGGTTGGCTTGTGCATGATAAAACTATTATAGCAACACAAATCAAACATTGATATACATATGAGCCTTAAAATAGCCTCCGCTACCTGAAGAAACAAATTTATTCAAACAAACATATCTTGTTATCATTAATCTAAAACAAATGCAACATCACCTACTGTGATGGAATTAGTATTAAGTCATCATGAATGATAGGCTAAAATATAAAAGTAAATAAACACCTTAGAGCTGGAAAATAATATGGTGGCTTTCAAAAATACCTAACTTTGAGGCAGAAACTAAGATGCCTGGAACTTGTATACAGCAGATCTGGGAACAGGAAAGATGCACCAGGAAAGCATGATCCTCTCTCATGGGATTTCCAATGCCTATAAATGTGATCATCATCACTGAAAAAATACAATACAATAACCATCTATGGGGGCAACCACTATCAAATCATGAAAATACAATACAATAAGGATGGAGAACCTTGTCTACTCCATAAAGCATACTTAAAATTATTAACTAAGCCTAACTCTATGAGGCTAACAAATACTAACTAATGACAAGATATAGACTTCACCTGAATTAACTAATTATTCGTAAGAAGTTTAAAAATATAAAAACATATTTACAATGTTAGAATCAACAAAGCAAACTATGTGTCAAACAACTACTATAGGAAATACTTTAAAATTAAATGCATCTAAAATTCTAGGGAAGGCACAATACACACATAATAAAATATTCAATACTAAAATATAATGACTAGTGGACTTTTGAAATATTGCAAATTAAATGTGAGAATATTAATTCTCAATGCATATAAAAATATTTGTAGTTATTATTACTATAGCACCCATAAAACAAATGAATGGATACTTTCTAATAACTTCTTTGGCATGTTTAAAATAAAACTGAGAAAAATGAATTGAGATGTAATTTGCTAGTTAAAATTAGGATTTAAAAAATAAAACTTTAAATGGGTGTACTGATTGGTAGAGTTTTGGATTATGTATGTTTGCTAGTAGAAGAGGAGAATGACCAATATTAGAATGTTTATATGTAGTAGAAAAATTTACATGTCATAATAAGCAGATACATAGATATATTATTAATTAGAATTTTCTTTCCTATATTTTATTTATTATTTACTAATTATATATTGTTCATAATCTTATGTTTAAAATGATAAAGATTATTTGTATATTAGTGAATAACATTTATAAATTAATATTTGATGTTTAATATTTTTTTATTATTATGTTTATTCCATTCAAACATGGTATTGTTAAAATCTTATAAGTAAAATTCTGTCACACTTCCAAAATTGATTGTAATAAAAAAAACACAGAGGGCATGAGTAAAAAAAAACATAGAGTTTAAAACTTGAAGGAAAGTAAAAAAAAAAGCTCCAAGGAAAAAGATTTAAAAAAAAAACTTAAAGGATTCAATAACTCTCTAAGAGTATTAGAACAAATATAAAAAAAACATCACAAGGATTCTAATAATATACCTGTGGAGAATTTTTGTTATTATACTACTGGAATGATATAAAAATGAGAAGATAAACACCCCCCCAGAGGGATACCAGCCTCCAAATTTCTGCCAAATGATGGTCCAAATTCACTACCTTTAAAATGCCTGGATGACATGTAAGCTAAATTATTATGATTTATTTTAAAGTATTACCAAAGCTAAATAATATTAAAATGGCAAAATTGGTTAAAATAAAGCTAGCTAAAAGTATCTTATTAGACGCTATAATTAAACACTTGATTTTCAATTTTAAGTATTTTCTATCAAAATTCTACAAAATAAAATTTAAAATGAAAAAGTTTATCTATTTAATCTTATATCAAGAGGATAATTTTACACTGTATAAATTTACTATTCACGCATATATAATAAATAATTCCAATGCATGCAAATGTTATTATAATGCCTATCACAGAATTCTAGGATAAAAAAAGACTATTGTCATTGTTAACAAATTATGCTTTAACAATCGGAGAGACTTTTTTTTATGTTATAATTTACTGTTGTCTTTTAAACTGATATGTATGTTTCTTTCAACTTTCAATTTTGTTTAAAAAAATTAACATGTAATAATGAGATATTGATAAGTATTTTCATTATTACTTATAATAAATGTATAACCAATTTTTTTTTCTCTTTTTTTTTTAAAAAAAAAACAAAACAATGTAACTTCATATCATTATAATATGATAATTTATTATTTTATATGATCTAGAAATTATATTATAAGTGATTATAGATATATGTATGTAGATGTTATAAATTATTAATCTAAAAAAAATTGTATTTATTATGCTTTAATGTGTTAATGAAGTTTATTTAAAAAAATAAAAAATTAAAACCATGTCTGTTATAAGTTGAAGGTGAAATGATCAAAAGACGATTAGATTATTTAGATTGAGTTTGGAGATATTATTTAACCCTCACATATATAAGTATAAGTATAAGTGTTTAGCTATTGTTTTTCCTGTCTTTCTTTGTTCTTGTATACATAGGGTTAGATGAGACACAGTGATTATAACAGATAAGTGTTGTATAAGTTTTTATAATATGTATAAAGAATGATTGATTTATGGCATCATCAAAGTTTTATAAATAAGTAATAAAATTAGGTTTTAAAAATACATTATATTTAAGATATTCTAAAAGCACACATATTTGAAAATATATGATTTGTATATTAAATATTAGTCAATTTTGGTTTTACTGTAGAAAAAATATAATTGGTTAGAAGGGTGCATAAAATAATATTTTTTTTTGTTTTTTATTATTATTTATTTTGTCTTTTATTTTTTTAATAAATGTTTTAATGAATTAAAAGCCCAAATGAATTGCTTGATTATATACGTTCAATTCTCCATTTCCACACACATACATATATGGTTAACATAGCATAGCCCTAAAATATATAGATTTGCCAGTAGAAGTCAATTTATTTAATCTGTCTGGAGATAATAAATCACCATATTACAGTGCTAATAATATATTCTACTTTGCTTAGAATAGGTGGTGATGTAGATAAAAAGATACCTGATCCTCATCATTATCTATCCTATATTAAATATGATAATTGGTAATTTTGCAATAGGTTTATAATTATATAAATATGTGGCATATCATTAAATTAGTGTTACATAATTGATATTAATAAACGTTTTATTACTCTTATTTGCATCCTATATAAAGACCATATCTTATAACCTCAACTGAGCTAAGCCATAGAATAATTACAATATAATAATCTTTTAAATAAGTTTAAAAGCAATTTACAATTATAAATTTTATTCTATCTTGTATAGAATTGGAGCCTGGGCATTTATAAATGTAATAAAGTAAACAAGTGAAGAGAGCAGAGGTTACAGGGTGTGTTAAGTGGTGCCTGATATACGGTTGGGTTATGTGGCTGCCCAATCTTGGGATCCTGTTTAATTAAGTCTCATATCCTGTAGAATATTTATCTTTTGTTGGTTATTAAGGTTAAGTGGCTTGCCTTATGGGTTAAATGTTCAATATATTTATGGGTAAATGGCTGCACAATGATTGGTGATCGATTCATCTTTGTTCATATATGTATTTTGTTCTTTATTGGAGATTGTATATTATACATTCTATTTTAAGTGGTGACTAATGTGGATGGCTTGTTATATCGGAAGAGTATATATATAGAGAGAGAGTGGCTACAGCTGCCAAGGGTTTAAATGGATGTCCAATTGTGGGATCTTGATTACTTAAGTCTCATATCTTGTAAAGTGTTTATATTTTTGTTGATATATATTGGCATATACCTGAGATGAGAGGTAATCCAGTGCCATTAGAATTACTTTATTCCTGTTTTAAATATACAGTTAGTGCAAAATTGGTTCCAAAATAGAATCAAGTTGGCAGTTTTCTTATTCCAGGTTTTTTTTATATCAATCTGGAAGATTAATAGAAATGTTTGATAAAATGGAACTAGGGGTAAATGAAGCATTAACTAAGGTTTGAAATAAGCCACTTAGAGTTTGAAATAAGCCAATACCTGAAAGATGTTTAGTAGATATATGAATGTCAGATGTATAGTTAAAAAAAAACATTTTTTTTGTTTAGATGAAATAAATAAATACAGCCATGAAACAGCTTAGTTTAAAATTTTAAAGCTATATAAATATCACAACTTATAGTAAATGTTAAAGTTGATAACATTTTTTATATATATATTTTTTGCTTGTCAATGAAATATAGCATTGATGCCAGATAAGCATAGAATTATTGATGGTGTTAAATTATAAAGTAGTAATGTTGTTCATATTCAGAACATTTCTGTTATAGAAAGTCTATAATTTTGAAGGTTAAATAGAATGCTTGATTGTTGGAGTTTTGTTGGTTGTATTGCAAGTTTTGGTGATGGATGGAGAGTTTCTGTCATTGTCTTAAGTATATGGTGTATTCATGTCACTGGTGACTGATTGTTCTCATTCACTGCTCCAACCCAAATTATGATATCAGTTGTTAGTTATCATGAAGCAGTTAACAGTAGTCCTGCCATGGTTTTGCCTCTAAGACTCTAGAGAGAGCAAGGCATAGTTCTTTCTAATATATATGTAATATTTGTCTCTAAGACTCCCAAAGATGAGCAAGACAATATTTTATAAGTAGTAGCCCCTAAGACTTGGATGTAAGCAGGGCATTGTGATAGTGTTTGTAGTAAAATATTATGGGTTGTGGTAGCTTAGAGTGGTTAAAGTGGGATGATCATCAGAGTGTTCATGGAGCATTGTATGTTTTGAGAGCAGTGATGGAATTCTTTTATCTATTTCAAAATTGTGAACTGCTAATAATTCTTTTTGGCTGTCAGTATCTGTTGGATCTTTAGAAGAATGGATGAATATATAACTTGAATATATAGCTCATTCTTAAAAGGCTATTTTCTATATTCTTATGTAAAGGTTGGCATTTACCATATTTAAGTAAAAATTGTATATCAGTTGTCATAGTAAATGCATGTTATCATTAATTTGATTTTGGTTATTATTTTTGGGGGGTTATAAATGCTGGTTATAATATTTGGATGCACCCAATACAGCATAAAGATAAATGAATATGTTTAAATTATTTTGGTCTTTTATCAGTTATTTGAATTGGTGTAGGTTGTAATATAACTATAGTGGATCATGTAAAATTTAATTTATAATTCCAGTTATGTTTAGATTAATGTTATCTAATGAAAACTTAATGTCTTCTTGCCTATGTGTATGTGGAAAATTGAACATTATATGGGAAAATAAAATTGTGGATATTTTATGTCATTCTATGTAATGATGGTGAATTTGAATTGTTGGTTTAGTGGAGGTTGGAGCTGGCAAACCCTTGTTTTCTTAAGTAGTATTAATAAATTTTTAAGAGATTATAAAATGGAAGAGTTTAGTTTATATGATAGTTTGGGTGGGTCTCAAGAGACACCATCTCCAGACATGGCTGCATTGTCTCCTGACCTTGAATCAGGAAATGAAGCTATAGATATGTCCTATGGAGAGTCTAGTAAGATGAGAGATAATATTTGTAAAACCACAGATGATGATATGCTAATGTGGTTCAAAGAGATGTTTACAAAATTAGAGTTAGGTCAAGCAGAAGTAAAATCAGAATTAAAAGAACTAAAATCTGGTCAAGTAGAAGATAGAGAAAAGTCAGAATAGATGTTAATAGAATTGAAATCAGAATTAAGAGAAGAACTAAAGTCAGGACAAGCAGAGTTGAAATCAGAACTAAGGGAACTAAAGTCTGGACAAGTAGAAAATATAGAAAGGTCAGAAGAGATGTTTGCAGAACTAAAGTCAGGTCAAGATAAGTCAGAGGGAAGGATAGCTGAAATAAAAGTGGAAATGTTAGGATTAAAGTCAGACATGGTAGAAATAAGAGCTAATACAGTTAGCCAGATGCAAGCTTTGGAAGAGAAAGTAGAAAGTCAGATATTAGAGATAAAGGAGGTTAAAGACACTATTAAAGATCAAGCATCTAAATTTGAAACTGTAGAAATAAATGTCTATGCATAATTGCATCAAATAAAATTAGAAAGTGATAGTGCAGTGGTAGAAATTCGAGAGAAGATTAAAGAAAATTTTAATAAGAGCGAAAGCATGGTAAAAGATAAGGAATTTGAGTATATTCAACAGAAATTTGAACAATTTCAGGAAGAATTTGGGGTCATTAAACAAGTTGTGGAAAGGTGTCAGGATAAAGTTGATGACAATATTTTAAAAACTCAAGGCCAGAATAGTGTTGGTCAAAATATAAATGATCAGGTTGTTCAAATGGTTAAAAAATAGATAGTTTGACAATAGAAGAAGAAGCTGTATGAGCCATGGGGCTAAAAGCTAGTTAGATGAAACTGTCAAAATTTAAGAAAAGAGGTAGATAGTGTAAGGAGTGATATAGGTAAGCAGGGTATCTCAGACCAGGTTGAAGAAAAGCTAAATGAGTTTAATTGTGAGTTACAGAATCACCAATTAAAATTAGAAAATTTTATGCAAGAAAAAATAATTCAGGAGTGGAATGCAAAGACAGAAATAAGGATTCCAGAGATTAGGGAAACAGATGTTACTGAGGTTAAAGAGGTCTGTGGTTACCTGACATACCATTGTTCCGAGGAGTTATTAAAAGATTCTAGGCTTAATAAGGCATATTCAAAGAATTTAGGTTTAAATAGAGCACAAATGAATTATGGGAAGGATTCATGGTTTCCATGGCTCTTAAATTTTTGTCTGTTAAACCTTTTAAGGGAGATAATATGGAAAATCCACATGAGTTTTTGCAGAACCTAGAGAAGTTGTTTGCACTATGCCCCTTGTCAGAAGAGGAAAAGTTTGCTATTGCTAGCAATCATCTATACTCTTCATCCAAGGACTGGTGGCAGTCATTATTTGAGAGGCCACATAATTATGGGGATTTTAAATACCAATTATTAGATAGTTTTTTGGGGGAGGATAAGCAAGACAACTTGAGGTATCAAGTCTCGCAGGAAAGGTATAGTCATATGAAGGGTAGTTATACTCAACTTTTTAGAAAGCAGGTTGTCAAATTAAGAACTCTTACTTCATATCCTTTATCTGAATGACAAATAGTTAGGATATTGTGCCATAATATGCCGAGACATGTTGAACAAGTCCTGATAGCATCGGACCGACAAACAATTGAAGAAGTAATTAAAGTGTTAGACTCAATGGAGATTAGTGATCGAGAAGGAGATGCTAGGGCCAAGATTAATAAAGAACATAGTCCAAATTTGAATAGCATTAGTATCCTAGAAAGGCCATGGTGGAATCAAGGCAGAAATATGTGAAGTAGGGGTAGATATAGAGATTGGCCTCCAATTCAGGGTAGGCCATATTACAGTCCTTACCCACATATGGGGGGAAAAGATGATGGTAATATACCATTCACAATTGGGATAAGAATCCTTAAAAGGGATGAAACCACTATCAAAGAACCTAGAACATTAAACCAATAGGGACCTCAATGGTATTATAGAGATTTGGGGAACACCGTAGGCTGATTAATTAACAATCTTGATTTTGATGTTGAGCACTGGGAATATGAAGGTTTGCTTGAACCTCCCATTTCATATAGCTGTCCAATAAGTAGTTTTACCATTTTGAGATTAGTTGTGGATGCTTTGGTCGATTCTGGTAGCCAAGCTTCTGTAATTCCAAAGGAAATGTATGTGAAAATTACACAAGTTGATCATTTTGAAGAAGTAATTAAAGTGTTAGACTCAATGGAGATTAGTTATCGAGAAGGAGATGCTAGGGCCAAGATTAATAAAGAACATAGTCCAAATTTGAATAGCATTAGTATCCTAGAAAGGCCATGGTGGAATCAAGGCAGAAATATGTGAAGTAGGGGTAGATATAGAGATTGGCTCCAATTCAGGGTAGGAATATTACAGTCCTACCCACATATGGGGGAAAAGATGATGGTAATATACCTATTGGAAAGAATTTAAAAGGGTGAAATAAAATAAATTAAAAATAGGTAATGTATTATAGAGATTTGGGGGTGTTTAATTAAATTTGATTTTGATGTTGAGACTGGGAATATGAAGGTTTGTTGAACTCCCATTTCATATAGCTGTCCAATAATTAGTTTTACCATTTTGGGGTTAGTTGTGGATGCTTTGGTCGATTCTGGTAGCCAAGCTTCTGTAATTCCAAAGGAAATGTATGTGAAAATTACACAAGTTGATCATTCTATTCCTACTTTACCACTTAAATCTCTTCAGGTAACCCTTGTAAATGGAAGGAAGGTGAAGTTGACAAATAAACAGATTTTCATTACTGTTATGGTTAATAACTTAGAGCTTACACACATATTTTTGATCATGCCCGGACTGGTTCATGAGGTCATAATCGGCTCAGACATTATGACCTTTAATCATTGTTCAATTAATTATGGCAACCACACTTTTATATGCTGAGAGGAGATTTGCCCTCTCATAGGAGATTTCATTAGCCAGGATAGTCAATTGATAGCTATGCTGTTGACATCAGTTGATGTAAATATAAAGATGAAGTTAGACAGTTCTGGTATCATAGGATCAGAGTACTATGAACCCTTCTTTCAATTGTTGCTTCAGTATAAATTTATCTTTTCTAAAGTACCCAGCATTATCAAGGGATATATTCATAGGATTAAGCTCAAGGATAATGAACCTTTCCAACAACGCAACTATCTTATCCCGTACCAATACCAGACAGAGGTCCAATGACAGATCCAAAAGATGCTCGTTTGGGAGATTATTAAGATTGGCCCTTCACCATATGTAAATCCTCTCGTTGTGGTAAAAAGAAAGATGGTTCTCTTTGAGTATGCTTGGATGCATGTACCCTTAATCTTTTGACTGCTTGACTTGTCAAAAAATGAGGAGATTTGTCGTCACTCTAAATCGGGCCCTTTTTTCCCCCACATATACATATTCTTCGTTTTTAAAAAAAATCTCAAGTTCTGTGAGGGGGGGCCCCCCCCCACTATTTTTTTTTAAAAAAAAAAATTAAAATAAAATATATGTGACAAAAAAAAAAAAACCCCCCTCCTCCCCCCCCTCTTTTCTATTCTTTGGGGCTCTACACCTCTTCTAAAAGGGGGGGAGAGGGAAAAAGGAGAGAAGGTCGGTTTTCTTTTGTTTTTATTTTTATAAATAATTATTGAATACTACCAATAATTCAATATATATTTTAATTTAAATTATAAAATTTATTATATAATATAAAATAAAAAAATAATTTTTTTAAAAAAATTATAGAAAAAATATCAAAAAAATTTTATTATTTAAAAATAAAAATAAAAATATTATATAAAAATAAGTTAAAAAAATAACAAAAATTTTTATATTTCTCCTTATTTTTTTATCAAAAAATAAAAGAAAAAAAAAGAGGGTGAAGAAATTTTTTGTGGGGGGATGGAGGGTGGTTGTATTTTTTCTTTCAATAAAATTAATTTTAAATTAAAAAAAAAATTTAATTTTTGAAAAAAATTTCATTTTTTTTTAATATTATAAAATTTAAGAATTATTTTTTTAAAAAAAAAACAAAATAAATAAAATTTTAAAAATGAATTTTTTTAAAAAAAAAATTTTTTAAAATTGAGAGGTGGGTTAATTAAAAGTTTTGATTTTTAATATTTTCTCCAAATAAAAAAAAAATGTAAAAGGGTTAATAAACATACTATACCTGAATGTGATATTCCAATGCCAGTACAAGAATTGTTGCTTGGGTTTTGGGGAAGGAGAGTCTTTTCAACATTTGATCTAACTGCCAGCTATTGGCAGATTCCATTACATCTCGAGGATCAGCAATATACGGCTTTTCGTCATTAAGGCCATTCATATATGTTTCAGAGGATGCCATTTGGCCTGATTAATAGTGGGGCAGGCCAGATCAGATGTTTGAATGCAGTCTTTTCTCAGAAACTCAAAAAATTGATAGTCATCTACGTCAATGACATTGATATCGCATCAGATGATCTAACCCAACATTTGGAACACTTGACTTTATTTTTTCAGAATGCTCACTTCATAACATTAAGATCAATATTGACAAATGCACCCTAGTGGCTGGAGAAATATATTTTCTTGGCCATGTAATTAATAGTCAGGGAATAAAACCTCATCCCGATAAAATATCTGCAATTCAACAATTTCCTACACCCAAATCTAAGAAACACTTGAGGTCATTTTTGGGACTGTGTAACTATTACCATCATTTTTACAAGAATTTCTCTTAAGATACCCTCCATTTATCTATATTATTAAAGAAATCTGAACCCTGGGTTTGGACTAAAGACCATGATGGAGAACTTCAAGTTATTAAGGATAATTTTTTTGAAGCCAGTTATACTTGCATATCAAGACTTTCAGAAGGAATTTTACCTTCAAACTGACAGTAGTGGGTTTGCACTAGGGATCATACTATACCAACTAGATAATGATGGGAAACCACAGGTTCTTTATTTTTTGACCTGACACTTGAAGGACCAGAACTAAACTATACTACGAATGAATGGGAGGCTCTGGCCATTGTCGAGGGATTCCAAAAACAGAGGCAGATTCTATTGGAATTTCAATTAACTGTACTATCAGACCATAGAAGCCTAGAGTTCTTAAATAGAAGTTACTTACATAATGTCAGACTGATTTGTTGGAGCTTATACCTTCAGCAATGTTCTTATCGGATCATTTATTATTCTGGCCATAACAACACTGTTGCTTTATATCTTAAGTCACCATCCCATTACTATAACATATCAGAATCCATGTACTGAAAATATTATTATTTGTAATTTGACTGCCTTTCTGGAGGATGAAATAACTAAGAGTTATAAGGACTTACCAACATTACAAGTACAGGACAATGAATTAAAGAGAATAATTGGTGTGTTTGTAAACTCTGCCAGTATGAATGGAAGGAAGAGATATGTTGAAAGGGTTAAGGCTAAATACAAAATGAATGATGGGATTTTACTAAAAAAATTAAATGGGACTGAGGGTAATTCATGGAGGGTGATGATTCCAGCATGCTTAGTGGACAAATTAGTATATTATGTTCATTGTCATTATAGTCATTTTGGGTTACAAAAAATACAGCCAATTATCAAAGAACATTTTTTACTTCCAGAACATATCATGACTAGATTGAAGGATTGTGAGATCTGCTTAAAGACTAAATACCAGAAGAAAACGTACATGGGAACCCTACACCCCATTTTGCATAATTAACCGAATGAATTACTAGCCCTGGACTTTTATGGGCCCCTTCCTCCTTCCAACCACCAAAATTATATTCTTGTGACTTACGATGTATTCTCAAAATTTGTGTCAGCTTTTACAGTCCCAAAGACTGACGTGAAGAATGTTGTGAAACACCTGGAGACATTACAATTTATTGTAGTAGGTAAGCCTATCTCTATTCTCACTGATCATGCCACCACTTTTATTTCAGAATATTGGAAAAAATGGTGTCGAAAGAAGAATGTTAAGCACATCATGTGTTCCATATGTAACCAACAGTCCAATCCTAGTAAAAGGATCATGCAAAACCTCAGTCAATTATTCTGGGTGTGTGTAGGTAGAGACCACAGGCAATGGGTGCATCAATTGCCACAAATTATACATTATAGTAATGTTACAATTAATGAATCCACAAAAATGTCACCAATTTGTTTACATTTTGGTAAAGTGGAACCCTTATTAATTAAAACCCCATTGCCCCTTGTTCAAGAGAACATTGATGTCTCACATGATTTGACACTAGCCCGAGCCAATCTTAAAAAGATGGGTGATAAACATATTCGCCATCATAGGACTAGTTTGCATTGTTTCAAAATTCATGACCGCGTAATGATCAGAACTCCCCATGTTAGTAATCTTAAGAAGTACACTTTCTGAAAATTTCTTAATCTCTATGAAGGTCCTTATGAGATAATGAAACAGGTAGGAGAAAATGCATTTTTAGTTTCTACACCTGAACAAATTCGAGGAACCTATAATGCTTCCAGTTTGATTCCATATCCTGCAAGACATGATTAATAAAAGTTATACATATTGTTCAATATAGAATTTATTTATTTTTCTTGATTATTTAATGTTGCTAAAATATAATAGAAACAATTGTTTGTAAAAGCATTAAATGTTTTTATTGTTTTATGTTTATTTGACAAACATAATTTTTTAATTGTGGAATGATCTTAATGTAAAATTTGATGTGCTATTAATATTGATTGTTGTTTATCCAATTCATTTTTCTTTCATAAGGGGGAAGGATTGTAACCTTCCAGGTTGGCACCAGGAAGAAATGTGGGAAGTTCACATTTGTGCTAACAATGGCTAAAGATAATTATCTGAGAAAAATGAATTGAGATGTAATTTGCTAGTTAAAATTAGGATTTAAAAAAAATTAAAACTTTAATTGGGTGTACTGATTGGTAGAGTTTTGGATTATATATGTTTGGTAGTAGAAGAGGAGGATGACCAATATTAGGGATGTTTATATGTAGTAGAAAAATTTACATGTCATAATAAGCAGATACATAAATATATTATTAATTAGAATTTTCTTTCCTATATTTTATTTATTATTTACTAATTATATATTGTTCATAATCTTATGTTTAAAAATGATAAAGATTATTTGTATATTAGTGAATAACATTTATAAATTAATATTTGATGTTTAATATTTTTTATTATTATTATTATTATTATGTTTATTCCATTCAAACATTGTATTGTTAAAATCTTATAAGTAGAATTCTGGCACACTTCCAAAGTTGATTGTAATAAAAAAACACAGAGGGCATGAGTGAAAAAAGACATAGACTTTAAAACTTGAAGGAAAGTAAAAAAAAAAAAGCTCCAAGGTAAAAGATTTTAAAAAAAACTTAAAGGATTCAATAACTCTCTAAGAGTATTAGAACAAATATAAAAAAAACATCGCAAGGATTCTATTAATATACATGTGGAGAATTTTTGTTATTATACTACTGGAATGATATAAAAATGAGGAGATAAACACCTCCCCAGAGGGATACCAGCCTCCGATTTTCTGCCAAATGATGGTCCAAATTACTAACTTTAAAATGCCTGGATGATATGTAAGCTAAATTATTATGATTTATTTTAAAGTATTACCAAAGCTAAATAATATTAAAATGATAAAATTGGTTAAAATAAAGCTAGCTAAAAGTTTCTTATTAGATGCTATAATTAAACACTTGATTTTCAATTTTAAGAATTTTCTATCAATATTGTACAAAATAAAATTTAAAATGAAAAATTTTATCTATGTAATCTTATATCAAGAGGATAATTTTATACTGTATAACTTTACTATTTGCACATATATAATAAATAATTCCAATGCATGCAAATGTTATTATAACGTCTATCACAAAATTCTAGAATAAAAAAAAAGACTATTGTAATTCTTAACAAATTATTCTTTAACAATCGGAGAGACTTTTTTTTATGTTATAATTTACTGTTGTCTTTTAAACTGATATGTATGTTTTTTTCAACTTTCAATTTTTTTAAAAAAATTAACATGTAATGATGAGATATTGATAAGTATTTTCGTTATTACTTATAATAAATGTATAAACAATTATTTTTTTCTCTTTTTAAAAAAAAAACAAAAACAATGTAACTTCATATCATTATAATATGATAATTTATTATTTTATATGATCTAGAAATTATATTATAGGTGATTATAGATATTCGGATGTGTGTGTGATGCTATAAATTATTATTTTACAAAAATTGTATTTATTATGCTTCAATTTGTTAATGAATTTTATTTAAAAAAAATAAAGAATTAAAACCTTGTCTGTTATAAGTTGAAGGTAGAAATTATCAAGGGATGGATAGATTATTTAGATTAAGTTTGGAGATATTATTTAACCCTCATGTATATAAGTATAAGTATAAGTGTTTAGTTATTGTTTTTCCCTGCTTTTCTTTGTTCTTGTATAATTAGTGTTAGATGATAAACACTGATTATAACAGATAAGTGTTGTGTAAAATTTTATAATATGTATAAAGGATGATTGATTTATGGCATCATCAAAGTTTTATAAATAAGCTAATAAAAAGTATGTTTTAAAAATATATTATATTTAAGATATTATAAAAGCACACATATTCGAAAATATATAATTCGTATATTAAATATTAGTCAATTTTGTTTTTACTGTAGAAGAAATATAATTAGGTAGAAAGGTGCATAAAATAATATTTTTTGTTTATTATTATTATTTATTTTGTCTTTTATTTTTTTAAATAAATGTTTTAATGAATTAAAAGCCCAAATGAATTGCTTGATTATATATGTTCGATTCTCCATTGCCACACACATACATATATGGTTAACATAGCATAGCCCTAAAATATATAGATTTGCCAGTAGAAGCTAATTTATTTAATCTGTCTGGAGATGATAAATCACCATATTACAGTGCTAATAATATATTCTACTTTGTTTAGAATAGGTGGTGATGTAGATAAAAAGATACCCGATCCTCATCATTATCTATCCAACATTAAACATGATAATTACATTCATATCGGACTTTCAAGCCAATTGTGCAAATGCTTTGCGAGTGTTAAATAATAAATGAATACCCTCTGTCCAATAGAAGATATAGAATTTATGCAGGAATAAAAAGAATCCCTCTTATTCCTATGACTCAGATATTTATATAAGAGCAAATCTGAAATACTGGCACAGAAGGAGTGACAATATAACAGTCACTTTAAATTACTATATACAATGCCTGAATGAATGATGCCGATGAAATTTTCTAGAATTTACTAAGCGTCATTCCAACTGAAACTTAATCATATATATAAATAAGCATTTAATTTTATAGCGTCTGTATAGAAGTTGGAATGACGCTTAGTAAATTCTAGAAAATTTCATCGGCATCATTTGTTCAGACATTGTACATAGTAATTTAAAGTGACTGGTATATTGTCACTCCTTCTGTGCCAGTACTTCAGATTTGCTCATATATAAATATTTGAGTCATAGGAATAAGAGCGATTCTTTTTATTCCTGCATAAATTCTATATATTGTATTGGTCAGTGGGTATCTTATTATTTAACTCTCACAAAGTGTTTGCACAATTGGCTTAAAAGGCTGATATGAATGTAATTACAAATTGTATACAGACGTTATAAAAATAAATGCTTATTTATTAAATATGATAACTGATAATTTTGCAATAGTTTTATAATTAAATAAATGTGTGGCATATGATTAAATTAGTGTTACAGAATTGTTATTAATAAATGTTTTATTACTCTTATTTACATCCTATATAAAGACCATATCCTATAACCTCAACTGAGCAAAGCCACAGAATAATTACAATATAATAATCTTTTAAATAAGTTTAAAAGCAATTTACAATTATAAATGTTATTCTATCTTGTATAGAATTGGCGCATGGGCAGTTATAAATATAATAAAGAAAACAAATGAAGAGAGCAGAGGTTACAATATATATAAGCACCATTTGAATTTTTAGATGATTAACGCTGAGCCCTAATTTTAATAACTGTCAACATAAATGAAAATTCAGTTATAATAAATGCTATAATAAATAATTATAACTTAAGCTATATGCAACTGAAATGGAAGTAAGTGCACCTTGTAATAAAATAGCTAACATAAATAAACTATTAAAATAGACTGATACTTGTCCTTTAGATTTGTTGATATTTATGCTTAAAATATTAACAAATTACATCAAATTTAGAATTAAGATGCTAGCCAAAATATAATCATCAAAAATTCTCCAAATAATAGATTTGACTGCCAAATGATAACACCCCATGCTAAGCAACAAAATAAATCTTTATTTTAAAGCCAATAAAATCTATAAAAAAGTTATAAAGATTTATGGTGTTGATAAGCATGAACTGTTATTATGTATCTAACATTTATAAACCATCTAGCATTATATATATATATATATATATATATATATATATATATATATATATATATATATATATATATATATATATATATATATATATATATATATATATATATATATATATATATATATATATATATATATATATATATATATATATAACTAACTGAATATTTGTAAATATAGTAAATAAATAAGTAAAAATTTTATCCACTTAGGAGTGCTTTCGATTATCTCAATTATATGTGTCAACTAAAGTTTTGAAATGCTAACTTTTCCACAATTCCATGATCTTATCATTTGCTGCTTGCCTGTTTGTTAAGTCATGTTTATATTTGTATAATAGCATAGGTTCTTTTATTTTTGTTTTATTGTTATTTTTTTCAATTTGCAATATTTTTCCACTGTTAAAATTGAAGTCAAAACCATAAATACACGATTTATTATGGTCATAAAAAACAGATGCTGAAATATTATTATCCACTATGCAATTTTGTTTTGATTTCTCAACTCGTTTTAATAATAGCAAGTGTTCTTTAGATCTTTTTTTCAATGTACATCTAAATTCACCTATATATCCACTGCCACACCTACATATCCATTTATAAATGACTCAATTTTTATTTATAAATGAAATTTTATTTTTGGAGTTATTTATTAATTTGTTTAATGTAGGAGGTGTGTAAAATGCAATATCACATATTCCTTTATAAATTTTCCTTATAAAATTTACTTGAACATTTGAAATATATGGAATTGATATCCATATTTTTTTATTTGTAGAAGAATCAATATTATTAAATTTTTTATTTTTATATTTTATATTAAAATCTTTAATAACATTATACATATGATTATAGTTGTAGCCAACATTTAACAATTCATTTAAATATATTTCAATATTTTTGCTTTGATCTGATGAACTTTTGCCAAGACTATTATTTCTAAATAAGAAGGACTTTAAACCTGCCATTTTGTGTGATATTGGCATTTTTGATTTATATGGAATATAACCTCTTTTTACTATTGGTTTAATGGTCATACAGTAATCCAGCATGAATTGATTTCAAGTTATTTTAAGATCAAGAAACTGAATGTACATTAAATCTTCATCTGTTTTTATAAATTTTAGGCCTTTGAAACTATTTACTTATTTAAACAACTCATTAATTGTATCTGGTTTACAACATATAAAAACATCTGCATTCAGTTTCTTGATCTTAAAATAACTAGAAATCAATGCATTCATGGATTACTGTATGATCATTAAACCAATAGTAAAAAGAGGTTATATTCCATATAAATCAAAAGTGCCAATGTCACACAAAATGGCAGGTTTGAAGTCCTTCTTATTTAGAAACAATAGTCTTTGCAAATATTCATCAGATAAAAGCAAAAATATTGAAATATATTCAAATGAACTGTTAAATGTTGGCTATAACTATAATCATATATATATATATATAATGTTACTAGAGATTTTAATACAAAATATAGAAATTTTAATAATATTGATTTTTCTGTTAATAAAAGAAATATGGATATCAATTCCATATATTTCAAATGATCAAATAAATTTTATAAGGAAAATTTATAAAGGAATATGTGATATTGCATTTTACACACCTCCTACATTAAACAAATTAATAAATAACTCCAAAGATAAAACTTCATTTATAAATAAAAAATGAGTCATTTGTAAATGGATATGTAGGTGTGGCAGTGGATATATAGGTGAATTTAGATGTACATTCAAAAAAAGAACTAAAGAACACTTGCTATTATTAAAACGAGTTGAGAAATCAAAACAAAATTGCAAAGTGGATAATAATATTTCAGCATCTGTTTTTCACAATGATAATAAATTGTGTATTTATGGTTTGGCTTCAATTTTTACAGTGTAAAAATATTACAAATTAAAAAAAAATAACAATAAAATAAAAATAAAAGAAGCTATGCTAATATACAAAAATATAAACATGAGTTAATTAACAGGCAAGAAGCAAACATTAAGATCACAGAATTGTGGAAAAGTTAGCATTTCAAAGCTTTAGTTATTATAGATTACTGAGATAATCGAAAGTGCTCCTAAGTGGATAAAATGTTTAATTATTTATTTACTGTATTTACAAATATACAGTTATAAAATTACACACACACACACATATATATATATATATATATATATATATATATATATATATATATATATATTGTCCCAATAAAAAGATGACTAATGACTTGTTCCCTCTCCAAACATGTCAATTTTATCTCTGAATAATGCAGTGATACTTTAATTATTCAAAAAAAGATGCCAATACATCATGATCATGAGTTATGTCATGATGTGTGAGATTGTGTTTCATACCTAAAGCAATTTACATTGAAATATTTTGGAGAAATTGCAATAATTCTTGTATTGTAATTAATTACAAACAAAAGCAGTGCTAATGATATAATTAGACGTGAAAACACCAATCAATTATTTGATGAACTTTTTAATAAATACTAATACAATGCAGTTCTTCCAAACAAGTTTATTGCTAGAAAAGTAAGATTGAATGCATTCAATAAAAATACAACATTATTAAGCATAATGATGCTGCTAGTATACATAGAACTTCTGGGTGATGTTATTTCACAAAAAAATTGATTTCTGAAATCAAGGATCTGTGATTTTTTATGAGGAAATGTAAATTTGTTGACATATTTGTTTTGTACTTTATAAATTACATATTACAATGTAAACAATATTTTTTAGATAAAGTTTGAAGATTCTGTACCGAAAGATTTTGTTAGTGAAGCTAAGTAATTTATTTCTCTGATATCATTAACTGCCAAATAAACTCATAAATTTATATTTCCTGCTCTTTTATTATATAATAGTTAAAAATATCTTATGGATTCCAACATATTATTCTTATGCACTTCATTGCCATAAAAACCAAAACAAAAACCTTTTTTTTTTCTTCTTAGTTTTAGCTTAATGTTTATTCTAGTCTTCATAAAATTTATTTTCACTTTCTTTTTAAAAATAATTTTTTAAAAATAAATTTTATTGCAATCTCAATCATATAAACACCATCTATATTATACATTTTCACCCCATTTCCATATGTTTATTTGTTCATGCCTTTTTTACTATGCACAAAATAATAAATTATTTGTAATTTACAATTATTACACACACACACACACACACATATATATATATATATATTCTAAACGAATATAACGATGCCTAAACACCATATGCTGTGCTCCTAAGTTGAAGCACCATTTGTAACCTTTAAAATCTACTGAATAAGCATAATAATTTCTTTATTGTTATGTATCCAACTCTAACTAATAAAAATGTAATATAATCACTAATAAATAATATATACTGGGACTCTTATAAACAACTATAGATCTGTCATAATAAAATGTGGGCTATGCTCAGTGGTCGATTAGTTATAAATAATTCAGCTGCAGAGATATGCAGTTAAGGCAGAGAAAGAAACTAAAATCAAAATAAATGATTATAATTAAAATAAATAACTTGGGAAGAGAAAGAAAACTGCCATCATTCCCTAATTAATAATTTAGAATATTTTTTTTTCTTTCATCAAAAACACATTCATTTTACAATATGATCTGAAATGAACTTACTCTTGCAGAGTAAAATAAAAATGAAAGGTGTCTGTTTTATAGTACAATTGAAACTAAAGTTATTTTTATGCCTCAACAGTTATAAAAACAATGATAATCAATAACTTTTAAATAGAATAAAATAATGATGATAATATCAGTTCTGTTTATCTTGGCAAAATACTCTACAATGTTGTGTTGTGACACATGACTGACATTCTGGTAGGTTATAGCTAACATTCACTTCCCTTAAGCTAATGTGTCCTAACTTATAATAACAACAATCAAAATTACTTAAAAAATGATAATATGACAATTAATGAAACAAAATAATTGCATAAAATTTAGAATACGTCAGCCATTTATCCAGGATATCAACCACAACATTTTATATCTATCCATCATCCAAGACAATGTAATAAATTAATTAAAAATTAAGTATTTCAATAATTTAACTAAGAACATAAATGGAATAATATTAACTCAGAGTTAAAAACTTTAATTAAAATTCATTTCACTATTAATATATAAAATATAAAATTAAAAGTGTGTGAAGCGCTTGAAATAAAAGGTTTATAGAGTGCAAAAAATGTTAAACGCTAAAGCGCTTTTGAGGCCGTTTGCCTCATATAATGCTTAATCTGAAGGTTACAATTCTCATAAAACTACTATAAAAATGATTTATTAAGATCTGCATACATTTTCTCATCTGGCATACAATTGTTTATCTGGCTTATTGAGATCTCTAGAGTTTGAAATGGTTTAGGACTCAAGAAAATGTTTTGCAAAAATTTTGCAAACACACAGTTACTTTGCATATACAAAATAAACCAAAATGAAGATTGAATAGAATATTACAATTTATTAATAACACAGAATAAAATAAAAATATACAAAATTTTACAAATGCTACAAAATAATATAGTGTTGTTATCACAAATGTGTAATTGCATTAACTGTTCTTTACAAGAATATAACTAAAAAAAAAAAACATTTTCCTATAATGTAGAATTAAAATATTCAATTGAAATAACTATCTGAAAAGTATATGTGATATATTACTACACTATTTTAAAATTTTGGGAAACTACATTAAACACATACTTAATGTGAATTAGACAAATAATAAAAGCTTCAATTATTCTCAGATATGATATTTCCCAAATAGACAATAGTTCTAACTTCTTTCTTAAACCACAATCTGACAAAGCTTTGCTATTTAAAAATGTCATGAAAAGCTAATAGCACATTTTATTAATTCTGAAATTTTACAAATATCTAAGTTATCTTTCCATTCAAAAGTTATTTGATATACATAATATTGTAAATGTACAAATATTGGTTTATATTATTGACAATTCAAAGGTAATATTCTTTTCTTTAACAATTATACAATGCAGAAAACATTATAAGAGAACAAATGCTAGTTGCATCCATGATGATACTAGAAATTGAGCCAATTTATATCTTGTGTATAAATAACCCATCACTCTCATAATATTATATCAGCAGTTGAACATAAACTTTGTGTACATTTTTATGTTAGCATTTTTAACTCATCCTAGAAAAGTAGGTAATATTCATTTTTAAACCAAAGAATTATTTCCATGGTTTTTTAAACACTAAGAATTTTTTTTGTTCTTTCAATAAATTGTCATCTCCTGTAAATTCTTAATAAATCTACCCAGTTGATAGACAAAACTTTTAAAAACAAATCAATAAAAGTTCACTTCTATTGAAGCCTAGATAGCAAAATAATGAGATTAAATTGTTTAGTTCTATTTATAAACTTTGTAATTGATATCAGAAACTCTATAGCTCCATATAAACTCTTTTTCCAATTTCATGAAGATTTTTATAATTAAAAATTTTATTATATAAAATAATGACAAATAAAAATAAATATTTTATAAATTATTATACCTAACATACAATATTCCCAAGTAACATTTTACTCCAACATAACCTAAGCGCCTAGGATTACATTATTTATTACAACAATGGAAATATACTTTTTACACATAGTTTTCTATACAATATTATACAAATAAAATGACAAATATACTTGAAACATTAAATATTTTGGTGTATTATTTGTAATCTACTATACTGAATGCAATAATGGAAATATACATAATAAAGAAAGAATAATAATTCCATCAATATTATAAATATTAATATTTACACATTCATTATTAAAATCAATCAAGTCAATATATAATTTTTATATATTACAATTACTATTAAACTTTTATTTTTCTCAATCATCTATGTTGTCATAGCAACATATTTCAATGCAATCCAAGTTAATATATTAACTATTAAAATCAAAGCATTTTTTTTTTACACTTAACAGTACATCACATATTGAAATATATTTCAAATGTCAATAGCTACAATATATATATATATATATATATATATATATATATATATATATATATATATATATATATATATATATATATATATATATATATATATATATATGTGTGTGTGTGTGTGTGTGAAATTTGAATGGATTGAATGATGGGTAAGGTAAGTTTTTATTTTTTGTACATTTGTATTAACAGTTGATAACAATTGTCAGTGAAACAATTGAAAGTACTTCTGGTAAAGAATATATTATTTAATTTTGAATACTGTGTTAAATATATTTGTTTGAATTATTATTATATGATTTAAAAATACAGACATTTAATGGTTGTAGTTATATATATATATATATATATATATAACTATATAATTAACTACTATATATATATATATATATATATATATATATATATATATATAATGTCTGTTAATTAAAACAAGATTGTAATTATAATAAAAATAATAAATTTAATGGTAATAAACTATTATAAACAGTCTTTAAATCTGCAGAAGTAAACCTGCCTTAACTTCCATTAAATGAAAAAAAGGCATAAATTAACCAAAAGTACTTTGATAGATTTAAAGACTGTTTATAATAGTTTATTACCATTAAATTATATATATATATATATATATATATATATATATATATATATATATATATATATATATATATATATATATATATATATATATATATATATATATATATAAACTTAATTAAGTACTTATATGGATTGTTATTATAATAATTAATAGAAATGAGGATACAATATTCATTAAATAGGGAGAAATTTTAACATTTGATGTTAATAAGAAATTATCAATCACTACTAATTAATAATTTTTGAGGCTAAGCAAGTTTTTTTTCATAAACCTATAATAGTCCTTTTATTGGTTATCTTTAAAGTTCCTTGTTTATTACAAACCCATGATCTTCTATGGATTTAAACCAAAAAAGCTATTTTTATAGATATGAAAATGTAAAAGAATATTTCTTGACATTCTGCAAATAATATTTTTATCTTAACAACTTTCTGAAGAAGTTAAAAATATTATTTGTAGAAGGTGAAAAAAGGTGATGTTCATTTACATTCTAACATCTATACAATTCCTTTCTTATTTTAAATCAATACAAGAAGTTGGGTTTGAATTATAAGAGGACCCTCTTTTACTTGAATGAGCATCAACAAAAGAGCTATTATATGTTTGTGAAAAAATCTTGCTTAGCCTCACAATTTGTTAATTAGTAGTAATTGATAATTTCTTAGTAACATCAAATGTTAAAATTCCTCTCTATTTCATTGATATTATCTCATTATTTATATTCAATATGCGTACATTAGAAAAATTATTAGTGACAAACTCAAATCTGTACCTTTCTAAATCTTTACATATGGTTACATCAAATATTGAAAGATAAATTGGCACAAAGAAAATGTATGAATATATATTTAATAAAATTAATATCCCCTTTGTGATTACTCAATCATGAAAACATTAAAATATCCAATTAATTATAATTATATTTTTTGCCTTAATAAATATTTGCTTTTCACATCCAATAATAAAGCCAAATTGTTTTTTAAAGCATTATTGAATTACCATTAACAACAGATTTAGAACAGCTTCATGATTTATGTGTTTGTTTGATTTAGAAATGGGAATTTAAAACTCTCTGACGTGTAGATATATCAAAATATAAATTCATGAGCAATATAGGGAAAATGTCAAATGTATGCATGCAACAGTATAATTGAAGGATATAATAAACATACTAATTAAACCATCTTCTGGTTATAAACTCTGCAGTTTCTTTTGTAATGTTTCTTAATGAATCTAAGATTTGAATCTTAAAAAATAGCAAGATATTAATAACAAATATTATACTTGTTAAAGAAAAGATAAACATAAAAATTAGTAAGAAATCGAAAGTAAATTAAGTAAATAAAATACGTTTAGATAATATCACTAAAACATTGAGAATAATTAGAGTTAAGTTAGGGATAAAAAAAGTCTATAGCTACCTAAAATCTAACTGAATCTAAATATATTTTTAAAGATATAAGAAAAGTTTAGAAATGAGATATTTGTATTATTATAATAGTTAACTATTATTCAATTTACTGGGTAATGTGTTGTAGATACTAATTAAAGTACAAATAAACTCCTATAGACTCTTATTATGATTTTATGAATAATTTCTGAAAGTAATATTGATAACCTATGTTTATACAATGTATAACTTTTGTATTTTTTTTTTTTTTATAAAAAATAGGTAGTTGAAAATATAAAAGGTTAATGTGTTTCAAAATTTATATTTCTATAAAATAACTCACCAGGAAAAATAATTTAAGTTTTTTTTTTTTTTTATATATATATATATATATATATATATATATATATATATATATATATATATATATATATATATATATATATATATATATATTGTAACATAAATAAAGTGAGATCAAAAGATCTGATCCAAGTATCATTAAAATCTCAAATATTCAAATATTATAACTTAATAAACAAAAAAGAATTGTAGCTTTTATTTTATATCAAAAAGAAAATAATTATTTAACCTGAGTAGTGGCTATTAAACAAAAGATCAGACTGAGTTATCAATCATATTAAGGGTCATTGGATTAAATGAAACAATATTTCTAAAATTAGATTTCTCAAGATATCACAATATCAATAATTCTAATCAAATTATTAAGAACAAACTACTATAACTCAGGTATATGGAAATCAAGTGAGGTGAATACACTGGTATCTCAATTTAATATATCTCAATATATCCACTTTCATTTTTTGTTTGGATATCAAGTGCATGTCTAAGTGAACAACAAGTGAATATGATCTATCCAGGCGCCACTAGGTTAGCTGGACCTAGACAAAGTTATATTTATAACTTTTTCACATGTACCAGGTTTGAATACCTTTAGTACCTTATTTCTTACAAAATGTATGATTTTGATTTTAGACCCATAGCACTGTATGAACTAATATTTAAGTAAACACCTAGGTAACATAAAACATCTTTAAACTAAAGTCGAATTCATTAGGCAGAAATCATTTCTTAGATCTTAACATAACAAATGTGTTTCAATACTTTTTATAAGTTTTACTAGCTCAGATTATCTTATTAATTTAGGATGGCAATTCACTCATCCTTGCATGAAATAGATGATAGGATGGTGGTTATAATAATACTAAGAAATCACTAAATACTATGAAATCAATATTTATTTATGGCCTTTAAACAATTAAACAGCTCATTAATTAAAACGTGATGATAACGATGATGATAATGATAATGGTTTCAACCACAGTTTTAGGACTAAGCCTAATCATAAAAACCTAATTGTTATAAAGAAATTCATAATTATTACTTAATTTTAGTATATTAATTAAATCTTAAATAATCAATATCAACCATTGATGATGAATGATCACAATAAATAAAGACTATTATCAATAAAATACATATGCCTCGTTTAATAAAACAAGTTAACATTTATTAATTTATTACAAAAATCTACAAATAATTTAAAGATAAAACCAAAATTTTATATGAAATAGTAAGGAGAACAGTAATTGATTATCTGGCAATCATAATGTTAATTTTGAGTTCTTCCTCTTTTCCCGTCAAAATATATACATAAATTTGGATACTAAGTTTGCTAATGTTTTGGATTCACAAAAAAATATTTCACAAGAAAAAAAATTGACTCTTTTTTTTTTCTTTCTCTTTCGCACACATACTTTTATAATCTAACAGGTAAAGTAGAATGATAAAAAAAATGTTAGTAGAAGTGAAAGAGCAAGATTTCCAGAACAAGTTTTAAATTATTTTTCTCCCCCTCCCTACTACCCTCTGAAATGCTATACTTTAACTTAAAACAAAATCTAATATTTCTAATACTGCCTATTTGTCTTTCTTTACATTAACACAGCATTACATATATGCAACAAGTATTATTATATCATATATGTACATGTTTTATCACCATAATAACAAAAATATTATTTAAAACAAAATAATAATATAAAAAATATTTTACATATTAATAACATTTCATAACTTTAGGTTAATAGACAATCATAATTTTAGTATGTCTAAAATTGTTATTAAGAAATTTTTGGTTTCAATTGATCCTGGTTGTTTTAAAAGTTATTTGAACAAAATTATACCACTCTGTTGCTAAAATTTTACTAAGTCTCTGATATTATATATATATAAATTATACTACCATATATATATATATATATATCAGAGACTTAGTATTGCTAAAATTTTACTAAGTCTCTGATATTATATATATATAAATTATACTACCAGTTCTATTCTTTGTAGGACTTCCAATGAGTCAAATTTTTTTGTTTAATGTCTATATTTTTGCACCTACCATTTTCGTTTTTTTTGGAACAATCTTTTTCTTGAGGTGTATAATTATTTGATGATGATGATCCTATTGAGGTCATTTGCTTTAGTAGACAATTTGAAAATCATTTTATTAACATTTATTTTCTTCCTGTGAAGCATGATTCTTTTAATGGATGAAGTACAGCAGTTGTTTTCACATTTATAAATTTTCTTGAGTTTAAACTCAGTTACTGGAACAATTAATTGGACTTGATGATTTAATATTTATCAGTAGATTACTCTTTTTCTTCTGATTTTAAATGCAGGTGAATGTTTTCTTCTTTCTATTTAAAAACATCATATTTTTTCTCAGTCAGTTGAAAGGTGTAGAATATTATAATTTCAAATAAGACATCTTTTCTTTCCTATATGATGTGCTGTCTGGATGGTCTGGTTAACAGACAAGATATATATTATGTTTTCTTAGCCTGCCATCCTTATATTTTCAACATTCAAAACTTGATATTAAAAAAAATGATGTTAAAAAAAAAGGTTATTTAGCAGAATTAAAAATGTTTGTCTGCTTTAGTTACAATAATTTTTAAAAGTCTCTTAACAATAATATCAACTGATTTTCCAGACTGCTTTTATATCTGATTTTTTTTCTATTTTTGGACCACCTATTTTAATAAGATTTATAACTTGTTTTCAACCAAATTGTTTTTTAGTTGAATAGTATAAAAAATCTCAGTATCCTGATTTTTAGACAAACTTTTGTTTTGAAGGAAAAAATAGACTTAATCCTTTTTTACACCCATGTAACATCTCAAATTTGAGCTTCTTTCTTTTGATCTTAAGATGAGACATTTTTAAAATTAGACTTCTCACATCGTCTCTATGTTTTTCAACAGAAAAACAACCCTTATAATACAAAAAAAATTGTTGAGTAAGAAAAAAAATAATATAACAGATTTTCTTCTTTTTTTTCAATATTTAATAAATGTAGATATATTTATGTAATGTAACACACACACACTCCACCATTCAAATCATGTATAAACTGACATTAAATAATCCAATTGCTAGCCTAGTAATTACAACCAAAATATTTAAAATTAAATCCTTAGCTTTTAAATCCAAATTACAATTGTAGAAACAAAAATAAAAGTATAGAATAAGATATTAAAATTTAGCAAGTGTAGGTTACTTTTAAGGAAAGGTAATATGTGTAATTTAAAAGTGACTAACTAAATAGCTTTTATAACACCCAATGCCTATACATATGCGTTATAACTTTTATTTTTTTTAACAAAAAAATTAAATACTGAATAATTAACTGTGTGTACTATTCTTTTTGAGTTTTTTATCAACACACAAACAATTAATGTATATAAATGTGGACCCACTCTTTTTCAGTCTTAAGCTTTTAGAACAGGATCTTGTAGAGTTTGAACTTGGATGCCCTACAGCTTCATTTACTATATAAAATGTGATGATGATTTTTGTTCCACATTTTCTTTCATGCACATTACTACAAATTTAGCTAATGACTAAATTGTAGTGGTGCAATATATATATATATATATATATATATATATATATATATATATATATATATATATATATATATATATATATATATATATATATATATATATATATATATATAGAAGCAGTCAGATCTGAGTTCGATCTTAGCTTCATGACATCTAGCCATAAGCCCACTTCAAACCCTAGTACTAACCTTAAATTTCCGATGCAATGATGCTTTATACATTCAATCCACGCTAATTTCCATAAAGAATAACTTATTTCATAAATGCATATTAAAATTAATTAGTTTCAGATTTAAATTGATCAATTCTATTAATAAATTCATGATAGAATTATTCATGAATTTATATATTATAACAGCATGGATTGTGCATATATATTTGTAAATATTTAAATATATATAATTGTTTAAAAGTTTCATTGTGTTGGGAATGTTTGATTTTATTTTTAAATAATTTGATAAAGTTTTATTGATTAAAAGCTACATTCTTTCGATAAGCTTTCAGATTTTCCCTTTCCAAAAACAACAGTTAAAGTTTTATTAATTAGAAAAAAAGATAAGGATTTCCTAATTAAAATCATTTTCTGATTTTAAGAATTCATTTTCTAATTAGAAAATGAATTCAAGTTAATGAGTTTGAAAGCCTTACTGAGGGAATGTATCTAAAAACAACCTGTAAATCTAAAAACATTGATAATGAAAGGAGCACTAGCCTGAAGGCATCAGAGGACAGATATATAGCTCTGAAAAGTTTAGAGAAGCCATCTCTGTTGTAGAGAAGTGCAGTAAACTCTATGTGTTTTAAATAGTTTTTTGATAATGGTAAGGGGCTAAACATCTGGAATCTGGCTATTGGTTCCTAAAGTCCCCTGAAAATCTTCAATGGAGCTGCTGAATCTTTCCTGGACCAATCATGCTGCTAAAATCATGAAATTCCATTAAAATACTGTTCAAGTAATCAACCAAATGTGTGCCTACATTTTTTATCAACTCAGATGTGTAACCTAAGAACCAGCCCCAGAAGAAATGGGTAATATGTTTTCATAATGAACCTTAAACTTTCTGGCCAGTTTCGAACTTTACTTTACACTCCCTTTTAGAGCTCTCTTATTCTTTAATGTAACAATCTTTATAAAACCTTTTATTCATGCTACTGTAAATTTATATCATAGTTCTCTCTACCTCTAGTCTTTAAACTTTCTCTTTTCTTACTTGGCGGTTCATTTACTATATTATATATATTTGTTGTATGATTTATTAATGTCATTTATTTTTAATTATATTCCAATAATCTTTCGACTCGATGATCTCCTTTGTTTCCATTGCCTTGTGCAAATAATAATATATTCATTCTAATTGTAATTCTCACCCATTATAACTAGATTTACCATTCTATCAATTATCGAGTTGAAAAAGATTATTAAATGTGTGTGTTATTTTTATAATTGACTAGTAATAAATTATTAGCTCTATTTTTAATCTATGCCCCAGCTATTTTTTTGTATTCACCAATATGTATTTATTCATATCTAATCTTAAAATGTTTTTATTGCAAAAGGGCCGATAAAGGATCAAATATATTCTAATTCAACTTTGTTATTTAAGATTCAGGAAGGGCACAGTGATTGGGGCATAATTAATATGATTTACAAATACTTTAAAATAGTTTTTATTAAAAGCTTGTTTGACTTTAATTCATTGATGAAGTCATCACGTAGAGCATTCTCTATGGGTTTTAGTATTCAAACGATGACTATCAAGTCATCATCTTCAAATGTTGTTGATGTAGGGCAATCTTCCGCTCTGTTAGGCTGATCAGTGATCATATTTCTGTTATTTTAAATTATCGAGGAAGAAAGCACTTCCTCTCCTGTTTATATTAGTCAAAGGGCATAAGAATTGTCAGACACAAGCCACCATAGGACTTCGATTATCGACTAGCTATTATCTTTCAATTTCATTTTATAGCTCATAATTCGTCAGTACCGTTACCTCTCTGTTCCAGTAAAGCTTGCTCTGATACTCATAATTTGTGATGAAGTGATTTCAATTAAAGTCAAACAAATTATCAGTTATGTTTAATTAAATAAGTTTTCCAATAAGGATTAAAGTTATGCCCTAAAATACGTATCTTGCTCTTCATGAATGGATTTGCGAATGTGAAAATAAATATCACATTCTTTCGTATAAAATTAGAGTAATAATTTCCTTTACTAATGAATACCTTTATCTGCCTTTATTTTCTTGTTGGGAGCATAGACATAGACTTTCAAATATTGGGTAATATTCATTGGCATATAATAAGGACCGCCACTCGTATTATAATTATAAACTTTGTTTTAGGACTAGAATTAATTAATATAATCATTATTTAAAATTCAAACAAAACAAATTATTATTATTAAATATTTTCTAAACACACTTGGTTTCTTAGTGCTTAGTTCTTTCATAATTATTTTATTGTTAATACTCGCTGTCTGTGTTGGCAACGTGAACATATACATATGATTCGATTTAAAATTATTTTAGTCAGTTTATTATCAGATATTAATGTCAGTTCAGGAGTCTCTGATGCTCACCAACCATTGAGATAGTTTCTTGCCACATAGCACTGTGCCGTCGAGTTAGATTTCTACTAATCTGAGCTAGTGAGTTGGGTTTGAATTCAGTTTTGAACCAACTGAGTTTGAATCTGACTTACATTTTTTGTGGGTTTTTCGACTGGTACAATTATATATATATATATATATATATATATATATATATATATATATATATATATATATATATATATATATATATATATATATATATATATATATATATATATATATAATGGCAAAAGTTCATACATAATAAAAACATGGTATATAACTTGTTATTGGAATAATTAAAACTTAAAAGAAATATAATAGTGTTTTGAAACAAAGTAAATAGAATTTTAAAAAATCTAAAAATAAAATAATATTTTCAGAAGATTACTTATTGTTTTTATTAAAATAAAAATCTCAATATAAATAATAATACATATCCAAGATAAAAATAGGCATTCATGTAAATGAAATATAGTTAGATAAGTTCATAATTTGTTTGATTTATTTGTAAATCATACTTATAAAAATGTTAAAAGTTATAAAGATTATATTACTGTTTTTTAGTTACTATTAGACATAGAATTAAGGCACCATAAATGAAATATATATATATATATATATATATATATATATATATATATATATATATATATATATATATATATATATATATATATATATATATATATCAAAATATTAATATATAACAAACTAACCAAAGGAAATACATATAAAAACAAAAAAAGACTTATAAATCCAATAAATAATATTATATTTCAACCAGAGGACTGGTTTTCATCAGAAAGAAAAAAAATACACAGTAAAATGGCGATAATCAAAAATTATTATCACCATTTTACTGTGTATTTTTTTTCTTTCTGATGAAAACCAGTCCTCTGGTTGAAATATAATATTATTTATTGGATTTATAAGTCTTTTTTTGTTTATATATATATATGATTGTCCTTGTCTCATTTTGACTATTTAAAATATATCTTTCAAACTCATATGAAAAATGTTAATATTTAATTAGACTTTACTATATGATTTTGATAATTTTAAAATATTTAAGAAAATACCTTTTACTACCAATAATAGGGCCAATTTTAAAAGAGTGTGGAATGAAATGAATAATGTTATCAAAGTGTGTGTTAAAAAAAATCTTCATATTGATGTTGTACCTCGTTTTTATGTGCATTTCATGCTTGAATTTACAAAATTCTCAAGAAAACTTTCTACACTTATATTTTCTATAGGAGACTACTTTATTTTACCTCATAATTCCTTAATAAGGTAATCCCTAAATTTAAAGAAAAATAACAAATAAAATTCCAGAAGTCAATGGATGATAAATACACTATTTTTACAAAGATATATAGATAGACAAATATTATAATTTTCTCCTAAAACACATGAGTTAATTTTTTACTAATATTATTTCCTCATACCAATAACAATTTATTAGATAAGTAATGTACGATAATAATTTTCCTTAGTCTGTATAGCTCTTTATTTATATAAAATCATTAGAAGATCAGGGCAACTTCTTTAATTCTCTTGTCATCTGATAATCTTCAGAAGTTAAGATTCTAGAAAAAATATGTTATCTGTGGCTTCACATTGCCTGCTTCCAAAGCTGTCCTTCATGCTTTGTTATGATTTATATAGTTTTTCATTCTTTTTTTGTTTTGGAGTATTTTAGATAATGGGGTAGTTCCAGGTTGTAAGTGTATTATCAATTTAAGAAATTCAGATCTGATATTGTAAACTTAATTAGTATATACATATAAAATATGCTTTGCGGGTTCATCAATGTAAGATTTTAGTCTAAAAATTCCAACATGTTTTTTTTTTTTTATATCTGCAACCCGTGAGAATATTCGTATGATTATATATATATATAATTAGTTTTCATATATATATATCGTATGATTATATATATATATAATTAGTTTTCAACCAGTAACCACCTAAACATTCACAGTAAATATAGCAACCAATATTTCTAACTGCTGTCAAGCAACCTTCACACCTTTTAATAGCAAGAATATATATATATATATATATATATATATATATATATATATATATATATATATATATATATATATATATATATATATATATATATATATATATATATATATATATAAATTCAATAATATCTTTCACTTTTGTAATTTATTTTTACAAAGCATTTTAAAACGAAATAATTTATTCAAAGACTTTTTTTTATACTTTGAATTTAATCCGTCAAAATATTTATTATTTAATTACTTCAGTATACATATTTCATTCATCCTCTTACTCCAGAAAACATATCATTATAAATTAAATTAAATTCTTGCAATATTTTCAGTCTTTGTGTTTGTAACTGTGGTGTGGGTGACTTATGTTATTTTTGCAGTTGTATTTCTATTTGTACTGAGTGTACTTCATGCTGAATTAAACCATTTCCTCATATTATAGTAATAATGATTATTTTTTGTTTTTCACAAGAGTTATTTGTTTAGCTTTTAGAGGTTAGTTTTATTTCTGGATACTATTTTTTGTACTTGCCTTTCTCAAACATTATTCAAATGCTTCTGATATGGTGTCTTTTATTTGCTTTCCCTGTTACTATGTGTTGGATATTTTTTCCATAATTGTCTTTTCTATACATTTCTTTTTAAGCAAGTCACATACCAAAATATTTTTACCTATTAAATACTTGTCTTCTTTACAACTAATTCCTAATCGTTTATCCAGTTTTAGAATTTGCATTGCTAATTTAATTGACTTTCTTTCCATTTCAACAATTTTACAGGAGATTAACAATCAATGGAGTAATGTTGATATTTTGTTATGGCAAACAATATTTCCTAAATATTTGCATTACTAGTTTTCTTAAGAATCTTTTTATTACTTATTGCATGACATTTTCAGTCAATCCATTTGATTATCAATTATATGGAGATGTATAGATGTATTTGGTGTATTTGGTTGTGAAATAATCTTCAATTATTTGTATGGTGAATATAGTGTCATTATCAAAAATAATCATATTTGGTAATCTATCCATGAAAATATTTAATTTATAATTTTGTATTGTTTCTCCAGAACTTGGTTTTTGTATATTATTATACTCTGCCCATTTAAAGAATGCATCTATGAGTATAAGCAATATTATTTTATTAATAAAGTCTACATAATTCATGTAAAAATTCTCCAATGTTTATTTGCCTTAGGTCATCTATATACATCTACGTTTTCATATTTATTGCAGATATTTCTTTATGTTTTTTTAATGTTCATGGTTATATTTGGTTATTAGATATAACTATGCACAAGTGCTTTATTGAACACTATTTCTGGATGTCCTCCATGCAATTAATTTAAGACATTGTGTCTATCCTTGGATGGTATTACAACTATATCTCTCATCAAGACACAATTTTTATTGATCAATAACTTTTCACAATTCATCTGAAAATCTGGCACCAGGAAGTGTAGCTTTTTATTCGACCAGAGTTTCTTTATTCAACTTATAAGCAGCTGATAATGTTTATCAACTTTTATTTACTTTGCAAACATAATGCTATTAAGGATTTTTGACTCTAATATGCATATATAGTTTATTATTCTTTCATTAAAATGTTGTTCACCTTTATCAGGATTTATGGGAAAAGTATCAACATGTAAAATTTATTTCTTTTTCCTATATGTTAGATTATAATGGTATGCTGATAGTGTGTTTCTATATATCAACATATATGATCTCAAATGGTCCTCAGCTAGCTTATATATGCTCACTAATATTTCTAATAATGGTTTGTAGCCTATTTGAAAAAGCTTACCAAACAAATATTAATTGAACTTTTTTACATCAAACATAATATTAAAAGCCCCTTTTATGATCTGGCTATATTTTTTTCAGCTTTTGAACATGTTCTAGATGTGTAACAAAAATGTCATTAAACTTCTTACACTACCCATTCTGAAGTGTCAATCATTAACAATACTCCAGATTATTATCAAAATGAACTAATACTTTTTTCTGATAACAGCAAGGCTTTTGTACATATAAATGATTTCTTCATAAATTTGTAACCAATTTCATTTTTGATTTTCTTGGTATTTTATAAAGTGGGTTTAGTATATTAGACTTATTCTGCAAGAAAAGTTCAAAATAATTTATCAAATACAGAAAATGTGGATGTTCTTTAATGTTTTTGGTTTAATGACATTGTTTGACAGCTTGTCCTTTTTCAGAGAGTGATTGTTTACTGTTATCTGAGATTACATGATCTAGGAATACTATTTTCTTCATGTTCTATATTTTTAACTGTGCATTTAATTTGACTCCAAATTTCTCTAACTTGTTGCTTACCTCAAACAACCATTGGCATAATAATTATTCATAACAATATTTAATACATATGTCAGAAAAAGAAGGTTAAATACCAGCTAATTACTATAAAATACATTATTTTTTCCATTAAAAATGTTCACTGCCATGATAATCACAAACAGTAGTGAATTACATTTAAATAATCCAACAGGGATTGTTAGAATAAATATATTCATAAATGTGTCTATAAAAGGCATTGGGTAGAAGGTGGAGCTAATATCTAGTTTTGCAAAATGTGGTGCTTTTTGAAGACTGAATAACATTCTCTTATATATTTACTAAGACAATAAACCTAAAGCATGTGCGGTTGAAAATGAAAAGGTAGGGACCTCTACAGGTCTTAACCACAAGCTTATGCATTGTTGCAGTAATAACATTCTCTTATATTTGGAGCTGGATATGCTCCCTTGTTTAAATATTTTTTTTTATTATAATCCCAATATATATCCAGATTTGAGCATTAGGTTTTATTATCACCACTACAGGTGTGGTACAATCTGATGTTTATGCTGATATCAATATTCATTTATTAACCAATCCCTAAATTTTCTTTTCTATTTTACATTTCTGTGCAAATGTAATTTTATATGGTTTATGAAAAAATGGATGTGGATTTTTGAAGTAGTTAACTTTTTATCGGGCTTGTTAACATGGTTATTAATTTCTCATTAAACAAAGTTAGATTTTTCTTTTTTTTTAATTTCATGTTCAAGAAATATTTTTTTCAAAATACTGACATAAATTCATATCATGCAGAACCATTCTTTCAAAATTATAGGATTATTTTTCTTTTTTACTAGATATAATGGTAAGTTAATTATAATTGCATGATATTTTAACAGCACTTTTTCTTGACCTAGTATTATCGATGTATTTCCACTTACATCTTGAGCCATTATGTTTGAATTCATTAATGAAATATTGCATAGTTAATTAACAGTGCTTTCCATTTCTTCTCAGATAATATAGACAACCTTGAGACACTATTTATCTACCTGCTAATATTTGTCACTCTTTTTTTCCCAATTTCATCATGTCTTGCGTTTGTGGTTGAGAGGTCAGTGCGACTGCCTTACAAGCAGTTGCCTGGGTTGCGGGTTTGCATCCCGGCTGATGCTATGACACTTGAAAAAAAACTGCTTTGAACTTGTAATTTCCAAGTTTTTAACAAATTGCGTTTTGTATGCCTCCCCCCCTTTTTTTTTTCTATGACTGAGTTTTTATATGGCTTTTCTCAATAATAGCTTTCCTGCATACACACAACTATTGATCTTTAAATCCATATTTAAAATGTTTTTTTTTTCTTTTTTAACTTTCAAACATTTACTCAGTGTCCATATTTCTCACAGCAATAACAAGTAGTTTTATTCTCATTTATCAATGCACCTGAAAACCCACATACTAAACACCCAAAACAATGTCATATGTCCAAAAATAGCCTAAATCTAGCAGAAAATCCTTTTGGAGATTTCAGCACGACAAGTTTTGAAAAGTTTTTAAATGAAGGTGGCATATCACCGGTAACAGCTATAGATCTCTGTAATGATCCTTTAGATAAACCAAAAATCACTTTGCAAACAAAATTAAAAGCTCATAAAGGAGAAATAAGTAAAAATACTCAGCCGCAATCTGATGGTTTTATACCCGTAAAACAAAATTCAAGTGGAAAATTCGATTCGAAATCCAATAGCAAAATACACAATTCGTATATCAATCCAATAATAAATTTAGGAAAACCGCTAGTATCACCGACTGAAATAAACTTTATTGAAACAGATTTTCCATGCATTAACACCAATTTTCAAACCAATAACGCTATTTCTGACCACAATCTAGCAGGTAATCATACTATAGGTTTTCAACCTTCAACATCAAATACAAATGTCAATTCCAACCTAACAAAAAACCGAAGCTATGCTACGATATTGGGAAACAATAAATCTAAAGCCCATATCCAAGAAGCAACTGAACCAGATATTCAACACAATGTCATGTTCTTCATTGATGATGATAACCTTATCTCAATCAATGATGAGATCAACATAGAACCATACCAACTTTCCCAGTCCTATATGAACAATTATGAAGCCATAAGCCAAGAATTTAATTCTAGAATTCCTTCAGTGTTATTTAATTCCTTCCTCAACTACCACAGCAATAACACATTGATTCTCGCCACCACTAATGACCTCTGTCAGTTATTCACTTTTCCAATGGATGATCTCTTTCTGCTTTTAAAAGTCTTCAATTAACAGAATCTATTTGCAGGGTCTATCACCACCCTAACAGACACTACTTCATTATTGAGTTTCAGAATCTACTACAGAAAGAACTTTTAAAAGACAACAACTGTTCTTAAAAGACCAATATCTCATCAAAATAGATATGAATAAATCAAGAACAGCCTATGGAATAGCACGTAACTGCTACTTTAATTTCACTGATGCTGATCTACAGAGGCTGCTTGCTAGATATGGTATGTTAACTAGTTTCAAGTACCTCACAGAGAGAAGGGTAGATATTGAGCTTCCATCCAACAGCACTGCCTTCTCTCTCAAGCTCAATCAAGGCGTCACTCCATCGGATATTTCTATAACTCTGGAAGGAAAAATGTCCAATTTACATAGCTATTTGAAATGTACAACCTCAGTGTTTCCACTGTGGAGACCGATCACATCTTGTAAGGTCATGCCCAAACAGAATTTGTGATGTCTGCAACAGTAGGAAAAGCAAAAATCATAGATGCATAAAAAAAAACGCAAAACTTAATTCAGCTATCATATTCTTCACCCACTAACACAGAGGACCACATAAAAGGTCAGAAACAAGACTCCAACACTGACTTACTGTTAGAAAACAATCTAGAAATGGACCATTGCACTTCAACCAACTCATATAATGATTACACACCAGTCAAACAACTCCAGCCTCCTATTCTACAACACAAGACACAAAACCACACCAGCACCCATATGAACCCAAAACAACAAACATCAGCTACCAACATGACACCCCAGAAGATGCAAGAAGCATTCAAAACTCACTCAAAGGAAGCGCATCCAAAAAAAGCTCCCAACAGTGAACCATTATCAACAAAACAAACTCTTCCAGTCATGAAGTCTCAACAAGAACATCCCATTCCAAACAACAAAAGAAAAACCCAAGACTCATCCAGCTCGCAGCCAGAAGACATTAACTCATCTACGGCTGACTCAGACAATGATGACAAAAACAACAAACAAGCAGAAAGCCATGCTACTAACTTGAGAAAAAAAAGAGAAAAAGAACTAAACTAGCTCAATCACTCAGCACGCAAGAAAGCAGCTCTTCCCAAAACACAGCCTTTGAAAATGATCACAATGAAGATAAACACAATTCCAACCCCTACTTAAGCTCAAAATACCTGTTCCAACTCAACTGGTAATGGTGTCACATGACCCTGACAAACCACTTAGTGAAAATCAGAAATTTATGTCAATAATCTCCCCTATGTGATATACTAATCACAACTTAGTATACATAACCTACAAATCTCTGTAACAACTCTACATGCTTATTAAATTGGCCGGAATAAACATAAGGGGTTTTAACTCACTGGGACGTGTCTTTGCACTTAAAAGATGGCTAGACAAAACAGACCTCCACATAGTCTGTCTATCCGAAACCAAATTACATATAAACTCAAATTACCAAATAACTCAACTGATGCAACAATATGGTCTATTTCATTATGTACCCTCAAACACAGCATCTTCTGGAGTTGATTTTATAATCAATAAGAACCTGACCTACAGCTCTTTCAGAACATTACACTTTAGCAATGATCTATTGGTCATTAAGTTCACTTTTGGAAATATGGCAATAAATATCATTTACTTGTACATCAGAAATGATGCTTACTCAGCACAACTAGTAATCAATAAAATCAATTCTCTTCTCTCTTCAGATGCCTCCCCTATTGTTTTTTTGGTGACTTCAACATGAGTTACGATAACTTTAACAAAAAACATCTTCAATTAATTAATAGAGTCCTCTTGTGTGGAGAGGGTTTTTTTTCCTGGATAATTCCCCTTCTACACCCTGCAAAAGAAATCCCTAATTGACCTTCTCTACTATTCACCTGAACTTCACTTTGACATATGCACCAAGCTTCAATTGGTACCCTTCACTGATCATTTAGATCTTCTAATTTCACTTCATATAGATCCCACCATCACAGTTCATATAGATTATAGACCTACCATTAGACTACTCAACAAAGCAGCAACTCCAGAACTCATTTTCTCTGAAGCATATATCTTGTTCCAAAAAATCAAAATTCTTACTTTGCCTCCACTACAGGCTTAGTCATATTTCACCGGTATATTCAGCTCACTCATAGACTCGTACACAAAGAAAACCAAAGGTCCAAATCAACTATTAAAATATTTGGATGCCATAAACAACAGGTTAAAATCTCTACACCATATTGACATTCATCCCCAAAATATTTTGGAGCTAAAAACTCAATACCATAGCAAGCAAAAGGTCCTCGCACATTACATTGCTACTAAAAGGTCTAAAATCTTCTTGGCCAACCAGCATAGCTGGACCCGCAGCTACATTCGCTGGGCAATTGGTTTGGTGGCCAGACCCACACCTACTTCATTGTCAGTAGATCAGGGTTGCCTCAGTAGCCCAGCAATGCTTGCAAAGATTCATGAACACTTTCAGGCCAGGCTACAGAATTATAAATTTGAAATTGGAAACATCTGGAATCACTTGGAAGATGGGATCGCTCAAGATATCAGTGAAAATCAGATAATCCAAAAGCTCATGGCCTATCCGGAGAGTGTTCATCCAGGACTCCATGGAATTCTGAGATTTGTTCTTGTCCACCTGAGACATTTCACAGCCCCCATTGTACTGCAGATGATAGATGTTCTGGCAGGAGAGTTTCAAAACATTCCAGACCTGTACCCTGTGGTCCTTGTTCCTTTCCTAAAAAAACCCATCAATCCCTCTACCCTATCCAACATAAGGCCCATTTCCATGATTCCCCTCCTAATTAAGATCATTGAGGCCATAGTCAAGGACAAAATCCAAGATCAACTCTATACACACATCATGCCATATCAATTTGCACATAAAAGCTCTTCCACCACGGATGCAGCACAGCGTTTCTTCTTCTGGTAGAACACATCAGACTGCACAAAAAATCCAAGCCTATAGTTATTCAACTTGACTTTGCCTCAGCTTTTGACTCTGTTATATCCACTGTCCTACTCCAGACTCTCCTTGATTATCAAGTCCCTGGCATCTATACCAGAATTATTGGTAATCTGCTTTTGAACAGATCTATCTTTACGTCACTGGATGGAAGACTGTCCAATGGTTTCAGACCTCATCTTTCCATTCCCCAGGGATCGCCACTCACCATTCTCTGCTTCATCACCTATATAAATCCTATGCTCAGAGAGATTGAGCGCAGACTCCCTGGAATTTTTGTGCCAGCCCTGAAACATCATGTACAACACATAACCTATGTTGATGATGTCACCATCTTCCTCCCCGATAAAACTCACCTTCCATCACCCACACAAATCATTGGTAAATATTCAAAGAAACTAAATCTGAACATCAACTACAGTAAGTCCTCCATGTGGAAAATCAGCAATCTTCCTCAGTTTTCCTATGGCCAAGTCCAGACTTGCTATAGCAAAAGATATCCAACATTCCATCTTGGAACAAACTAGCAAAGTGGTTTGATCTTTATCCCAAACCTCTCTTTCCCTGCCGGGCAAAGTAGCTCTTCTCAACATTCTGGTGTTTCCGACATTGAATTATTATCTTCCCATAATTAAACCCACTAAAGCATTTCAGTTGTAAATGAACTCACTGTGTTCAAAGCTCATGTGGAGTGGAAAGATTGTTGACATCAGCATCTGTAAGATGCAAATGCCAAGAGAGTTAAATGGACTTGGATTGCACTCTGTTTCGACAATCTGTTTACAGAAGGCATTGCAGTTCTATGTGCAATTCACTTAAAACAGCCAGAACTAAACCTAGCCACTCCAGTGAAACCTACAGACACACCGCCACCTCTTGCTAGCAGATGGGCCACAATTATTTGGTTACATGTCACCAAGCTGATAAATCTATCTAAAACCTCTTTTGAAGGTAAAATAACCTACTGGCAGGCCTATAACCTCAGATTTCAAAACCAGCTGCCCTTCTGACCACATTGAACATAGACAATAAACCATTGCTTAAAAAATTGAAGAAATGGTTTGTTGAACCAAAATACATAGATTTTATCTTAAAGCTCAACATCTCATCCTTACCCACTAACCATTTCTTAGTATGGAAAAGAGGATTCACCAAAATCAATCCTCAATGACAGCTATGTAATACTGCTGATGAAACCATCCAACATTTACTTTATAATTGTCCATTTCTTTTCCAAATCAGAAACTTCATCACAGAGAAAGTTACATCTGACATCGTAGAAGCCTTAAATATCCAGAATGCCATCAAGACAGAAATTTTTTCTCTTATCTGATTCTCTGTCTTCCTCACCTTTGCACTCTGGTTGACCAGATGTGAATGTGTTTTCCGTCATTCAGGATCTTCTGTCACAGAGACCTTTATAGGTCTTGTCAAGAGCATAAATGCCAGGGACCGGCTGCTTGCACCAGAATGGTTATACAAAGAGACTTGGTCCAGGATTGATCTACCAAGCGTTTGATCTTATGAACTTTTGCAATCAGTCATTGCAGTATACCATGTATGAAAACAGTATCATGAAACCATATAAACTTTGTTAATAAAATTTTTTATTAAAAAAAATTTTTTTTTTTTGGGGGGGGGGCTGATAAGCTCCTCTATTTTGTCAATATTTGTTTTATTTTGAAAATCATGCACTTGTTCTAATATTATCTTTTAAGTTATTTCCTTTTAATAGCTATTTCATATGTTAAATATAACTCAGAGATATTGTCTGAGCCTATGATCAGACATAACCTTGAAAAACTGATCCTTGACATGAGACACATACCTGCAATCTTTAGCCAATTCTCTAAGGGTAGCATTATATTCTTTAATTTTCTCATATTTTTCTGGCTTCCTGTTTCTTAAATTTAAATAATCTATGTAACAGAATAGTTGCGGTTAAAATATTCATTATTTTTTCTTCCCTCATAAGGTAAGCCATCTATTAAAGGATATTCACATAATCTGTAAACTATTTAATAACCCTCATACCTAAAAATATAAGATTTCTGGTACCTTATGTTTATTGTCCTCAATTACATTTAATTTTCAACAATTTTCACCTTGAATTATGAACAATGGCCATTCAGCAACAATGCTTACATCAAATTCAGCAATGCAGTTTAGCCCAAATGCTATCATTAATTGCACCAAGATTGCTATGACTTAGCTCCTAACTTCCTAATAAGAAAATCTATAAATTTCTAAAAAAATAGTAAAGTTTTAGAATATCAATGAAAGATACAATTAATCAATGGGTCAGTATAATTTACAATTCTAAAACAATTTAATGCATGAACTTTTTACAGAAATATATAGGCAGATGTACACTTTCAATTTTACCATAGAACACATCAGGTAATTTCTGCTAGTATTATTTCTCATATTATTAACAGTCTATTAGTTAAGGTATGTGGAATAATATAATGTTCTATTACCTTCTTTTTCTTAATCTGGTTAGTTTTTTAGGTTTATAAATCATAATAAGATCATAATGAACTGTTTAATTCCCTAATCGACTTGATATCATTTCAAAAACCAAGATTCTGGGGAAAAGATGGCTCCCATTAATTTTCTTCCATTGATTCACATAATCAACTTCTAAAACAGACCTTAAAGATGAATGACAGAACAATATTTTCTGTTGCATATTCTTGTTTCCAAATGTGTAAATATATATATATATAAATTTACACATTTGGAAATGAAAATATTCAAGATAAAATAAACGAATGGATATATATACATTTCACACTTTGTATGTTTATTTTGTTATTATACATATTTTTTTTGATAATAATTTTTTTTCATTTTGAAATTTACTTTTCAAAGTATGTTAAAACCAAATGATTTATTTAAAGACTATATTTCTTACTTTGAATTTAAGCCCCAAAATGTTTATTGTTTTAATTAATTCACTACTGAAATTGATATTTTATTCATTTCAATAATTAAAAATAATTTTTCTCCTCTAAGCAAAATGATATGCATTTTTTAAAAAAAGGAAGTGAAATAAGTATGCAAAGCAGAAGTATTTTTTTTCTTGTAAAATCTTTTTTTTTCTTTACACTTGACCAGATTGGGATATTACTTTATTCAAATTTCATGTTTTTCACTATGATTTGTGAATAAAAATAATTATATTAATAGTTAGCTAAATCTGATCAGGAACACTTTTGAATAGTACTTTGAATACTCTGGTTGAAATGAAAAGACAGTGTTTGTTTGAATGACAGCTAGGAATTATAATACTATATTATCAGAATAAATGGAATTTTAATATTTGTCAAAAATAAGCAAATGAAATTTGTTTTTATTTGGTCTTATATTAAAAGCATGATTTGTATTCTATTATAATTAATCTGAATTTGTAAATAATGAGTGTTATTTGTATAATATTTTGAAAGAAATTATCAGTTTAAAAAAATAATAAATTTGTAATCACTTCACTTTACTTGTTAATTTTTTTTAATATATATACAATAACGTTTTCCATTTTGCTAGGCCTCTACACGCTAATATAAACTGTGCACAAGTTGATCAAGTTATGTCGAAAAGAAAAAAAGTTGTATTTCTATTTCTAAAAAACATAACTATATTTCCTGATCAAACTCAGCCTATTAATTGTCGAGAATTATGCTATTGACAAAATCAGCTTTTAATTTATTCAATATGGGTGCCAGGTTCTTTTATTCTGAAGAGACCGCTGAAATCTGTCACCAGCATGTCTCGCAAATAAAAAAAGAAAAATACTTTTAAACTAATCGGTATTGCATCATACCGTAACGAGAATTATTTTTTTAAAATATTATTATTCCTGGAATTTATTAAACACATTGGCAAAGGTAAATTATATATTTAAACATCACTAAAATAATATTAATAAATTTAATAATAATTAATAACTATTATTAATAACGCACAATGAAAAAGGTTGATAAAAGTAAAATCTTTTTTATTCCAACAAACTAAAAATATTTGTAAGTTAAATTACGAATTAACTAAATTGGAGAGAACATGGATCAATTTATAAAAAAACAGTTGGATAAAGTAATTTAATAATGTTCACTTATGATAATTCATTTCCATAATCTTGTATAAAATTATTTAAACGAAAGTCTCTTTAATAAGAAAATTAATGTCTATATCGGGATTATTTCAAGACTTGTTTGCAAATGCTTAATTTTGTCACAATCAGGATTAAGTAGTCTTAACTTACCGGTAAGTTTTGTGAATTCAGGAAGATTGTAGCTTACTATGCATAGTTTTTTGAGTTAGAAATAAGCTCGGCCATTATTGATAAATTGATCTTGGTGCTGATTCCATAGGCTAGTCGCGTAAGCTTCTCTGGTGTCCATCATGAACGATGTCAGCTAAAGCTCTGGTCTACTCTCGCATGAAGAATTATTTCATCGTAGAGTGGTCTGGATTCTTTAATCCAAAACCAACCAAAAGAATAACAGGCAACCCAAGACGTTCCTCCAATCGAATCCCTCCTTTTTATACTAGAGGTCCAGTTTTCAGACTTCTGTGCATATCTTTTGTTTGTCAAAATATACGTTGATAATCTTATATATTCTTTATAAAATTTATGTTACAAAGTCTTTATTTTTTTCAGCATAATTCTGCCATCTTTAATTAGTTGAAATATTTTTACATTCTCTTATCTAGATTGGTAATTTGTGTCTTTTGTTCTTTCCAATTCTAACTTTTATTTCTAATTACATAAAAAAATATAAAAGAATAATTTAACTTTCACTGTACGTTATTTCTTTAAAAAAAAAAAATTATAGTCAAAAAAAAAAAATCCAAATCTTCTTTTATTTTTTTTTTAGCTTTTACCAAATGCCAATATATTAGCAACGTATATATAAATAAACGTTACAATATATATATATATATATATATATGAATGCTAAACTTATGAGTTTTATATTAAGTTGATTAATAAAAGGAAAGGTAAAGAAATAATTATAATTAAGTAAATGCAATACACACATATAAATTGTCTAAATGTTAAGTAACTATTATTAATCATATAATTATTTCCATCAGTCTCATTCATTCATAATTAAATTTATATTTGATTAGTGAAAATTGGATTTTATGTTGATGGATTTATATATACACAGTTGTTTGTTCAATGTTTAATAGTTTCCATATGTTTTTATCTATATGGTAAATGCATTTCTATCATTTTAATGAGCTAGAGACTGAACTCATAATGAGTTATCATGTATAAATTGTAGTTGTATTAAATTAGGTTTAAGATCAAAAGGCCAATCCTTATAATTTTTGTGCAGAAGGTCTATTCAATTAGGATTGGGACCATTGTTAATAAGCACCTATGTTTAGGATTACAATGTAAAATTAAGATAATTCTTTACAGTTATTGTGATGAATACAGTGTTGATGTCAATTCCATATATAACACCATGCATATGTAAATACTAGAAGGCATGTGGATCAAAAATATTTGTATTTATGGATTCATAGATACTTAGAATTATTTTTAAGTTTATTGAAGTTAGGAATTGAAGGTATAATGAATGTATAAAGATGAAAGGATTTTGTTTAAGAAATTATTTGCATATCAAGTAATGATTATATTAATAAATTATTGTTGCCTTTGTTATTTTATTAAAAAAAAATTGTATTGTTTTATGAGTACACTTGTAAATAAATTAATATCACATGCTTTGTTACATTGTTTATGTAAAATTGCATAGTCTTCCATCATCTATCAGAAGTAATTTGTACCTGTTTATAAATTTTGTTTACCTGGTGTGTGGTCATGAATATATCACTTATAAATTCCCATTTGCCTAAAGAAGATGAATGATATGATTGATCAGACAATATTTTTTTTATATTGTATTTATATGGTAAAACAAAAAAAAAATCAACAACAAAAAACAACAAAGCAAGTTGTTACAAGGAAAAAATGTACAAGTATGTATGATGTTTTGATGTGTTCCAGAGTATAATGTAACACTGTTGGTAGTATATCCATTTATAATTGTATTGCACATAATAAGCTTATTGCATTTAAATATTTTGAAGATTAATAAATAGAGAATAAAAATAATGATAATGAAGAGCAGCAGAAAATTTTAGAAGCAAATACATTTGAAACTAGCTGAGAAGAAAATTACTTACAAACTTCAGATATGAACAATATCCATCCAGATAATGATTCATACACACAAATAAAGCATAAAGATATTAATAAGGGGATACATGTTTTATAGACTACTGCAATACTAACACAATTACATATGATGTAAATGTTTAGCAGTTTACATGAGCAATTTGAGTAAAGGATGTTCAATTAGTTACAAAGTACTGAAAAACAAATGTTACAACAGAAGGAAGATTATCAAAAAAGAATGTTCCATTTATACAAATCATTTAAATCTGAACACAAATAAGATTATCTAAAGCAAATAGACAATGATTAAAAATGAATAGGTAGAAATAAAAAAAACAATATATCAAATTATAGAAAATTAACAAACTTAATTGCTCTTAAAGACAGAAAGTGAACCAATAATACATAATGAATTTTTAAATAAATCTGAACCAAAACTGCTAGAGGAAAATTTACAAAATGATCACAAACATGTTCAAATACAAGATCAAATAGCAGAATATAAACCTATGAAAATAATACAAGTAGATATACATGAACTAAAACTACTGGAAAAAAATCAAAATCAAACAGGAACTGTTAAAACTAAACATCCAAATATATAAGAAAAATCTTGAAAGCTTGTAACTAATTTTAGTCATGGATAAAAATAAAGTGTTGCACTATATAAAGTACCATCTGTAATCTGCAGCTAAGAAAACAAATACAAATAATAATAGAGCAAAGTATACTTTATCCCCCAAAGAAATGTAATCACTGTTAACACACAAATAAAATAAAAATTTGCTTCTCAAACTGATTAATCTATTAACCAATAAAATCCACACATATTTATAAAACATTGAATCGATGTGTTTTATGGATATTTTTTATTTATACAGAGTTAGACCCAAAAATATTTTCACTGAACATCAACTTTACATGCAAAGGGTAAGAAACATAAAACCTTTCTTCCACACCAACTGCTTTTCCCCCATAGTTTCCACAAAAGAAAAAGTCCTCACATAGACTTTATTATACAAACTACTTCTGAACAATCTTACTTTATCAAACAATGTCTAGTAAGCATATCAAAAAACTTTAATAAGTACAATAATTTTTTGTTTGTTTTTAAGAATTTTAAATGAACCATCTATAACTCATTTCAATAAAAAATTTAAAAAAAATGTTTTTTTTTTTTCTAAGAATTGTGATATACATTTTTTTTTTCTTAGAAAAAAAATTAAAATAAGTGTGCAAGAACAGAAGCATCTTTTCTTATTATAAAATCAAATTTTCTGTTCACTTGACAAGACTGAGATATTACATAATTAAAATTTCAGAATTTTTATCGTCCTTTATGACTAAAAAGAATGGCACTACTAACAGTTAGCTAGATTTAATCTGGAATACTTTTAAATGATACTTTGAATAACTCCAGGTCACATGCAGATATAGTACTTATTTAAAAAATTGCAAGACTATTTTATCACCATAAATGGACTTTTAATAATTATCTGAAAGAAGTAAAGGACAAATATTTTGTTTTGGTGAGTCTTATATATGAAGTCTGATTTGTACTTTATTTTAAATAAACTGAAGTTTTAAATAATGCTTGTTCTTCAGATATTATTTTGAAAGAAGCTGTCAGTTTTTTAAAAAAAATGAATTTGTAATAAATTCACTTTTATCTGTTTTTTTTTTTTTTTTTTTTTTTGATACTTGTTAAAAACGTTTTTTTTTTTAAAATAATTATATATCACATAGGTATTCTAAGCCTATGAATTTTATATAAATTATTAATAAGAGGAAAATTTAGAGAAAAAATGTTAATCATGCTAAGATGCACACATATAAATTGCCTCAATCTCAAATATCATAGTTGACAAATGCATATTAATTCATTAGCCTCATTCATTCATAAGTAAAGTTATATTTGATTACAGAAAATTGGATTTTATGTGTGTGTGTGTATATATATATATATTTTTTTTGTAAGATAATATATATATATATATTTTTTTTGTAAGATAATTAATAGTTTACTTATATTCATATTCATAAAAAAATACATTTCTATCACTTTAATAAATTAGGAACCAATTTCAGAATAAGTCATTCCTGTATAAATTGTAGTTGAATTCAATTAGGTTCAAAACCAAAAAGTCATTTATTATAATTAGTATATAAAATTTTTATTCAATTAGGGTTAGAACCAAAAAGGCATATCTTTATACTTATCATTATATAGTAGTTATGTTTAGGATTAGAATTTAAAAAAAAAAAGAGTATTTCTTATGTTTAATATGATAAAGATTTCATTTATATCTATTCCAAATAAGGGGACTGTATGTTTAAGTATTTAGAGGCAAATGAATCAAAGAATTGCATATTGTAATGGTATGTAGTTGGATGGGAACATGGGGTTCGCCCACAGTGAACATGGGGTGTTGGCCAATCACCACCATCATACCACTATTAGGTACTAATTTATTGCACTGCTATGGAATCACAGCAAATATCAAGCAGTTGGTGTTGTATGTAATCATTTGAGAACACCAAGGTTTTCATTATTTAAATACAGAGGTCCTTAACATCTATACCCAAATTCCTGTTCCAATACTATGTAGCTATATCTATTATTTTATCCCAAATAATAGGTATGTATGTATAAGTATTTATAGACATATGAATCAAAGAATTGTATATTGAAATGGTATGTAGATGGATGGGTATATGGAGTTCAACCACAGGAAACATGGGTGATGGCCAATCACCACCATCATTCCACAGTTAGATACTAAATTATTGCACTGCTATGGAATCACAACAAATATCAAGTAATGACTGAGACAAAACATAATCTAGAGTTGCATAAAAATATTGCATCTACAAGGCAGTGACAAAACCTTCCACTCATCATCAAACCTGATAGTACAGATAAACAAACTCCAACAATCAAATCCCAATACATTTCCAAAATCATAATTACTAAATAACTGTTCAGTTAGAACATTGATTTTGTTTCACCAAAAAATAACAGTTACAACAATTTTTATTACATTAAAAATCAGTGTTTTATTATTGATGCTATGATAAAAATATATGCTCTAAAACTGATTAATTTATATAAGAAGTTACAAATTCACTCTATAAATAAATTAAAATATAATCAACTTTATTAATAAAACAAAACAATTATCTGAAGATAAACTTATGATTGGTTTAAACACTGATTTATGCTGTGATCCATACAATGTTTTAAAATGAAATATTAAGATATTCCACAACTCCAGTCATTAATGAACATTAATCATGAAATAATATTAACTAATATTATATAAATTATAAGTAAAAATATAAGACCACATTTAACCTTACATTAATAAAATTCTTTTTTTTTTGAAACCTAAAATTTTTCATCTCCCTTTCTTTTACCATGCTCACTCTATCCCAGTATATTCCATCCATTGAGCTCCATGCTGGGTTCCAATTTATTATAATTGTAAATAGTGAGGTGGGTGATTGAATTCACTCATAGTGAACTGGGGATGATGGGCTATCATCATCATCTCTCAGTTAGATAGCCAAAATATTGCATTGGTATGAAATCACATCAAATATCAATCAGTTGGTATTGTACTATAATTATTTGAAGACACCAAGGTTTCCATCATTTGAACATAGAGGTCCTTAGCATCTATACACAAATGCCTGGTCCAATATTATGTAGCTATATCTAGCTGTGTGTGTTTTATTATTCATAATGTGATAATTGATATCCATTCCATGGAACACCACCTAGTTTCTACTTTTATAATATCAACTTCTAGGACATAGCATCACTTTAACTATAAATGGAAGATTACTCAGTAAACTAGCTCATAGAAAAACAATAGAAATGATATGCAATGTTATTCTGAACATATTTATCCTTCTATATAAATAATTATTGGTAATAATGTCATTCCCATCCTCCTTCAAAGGTACAAAAGATGAATAAATGTTAGAATAAAGAACATAGCAATGCTTTTAACCAAAAAAATAGCACATCAGTTTTTAATTCCCATTTTTTAGAAATTGATCACAAACCTGATTTTGACAATACAAAAATACTTGCTATTTTGAAAAGATATGATTTATGAACCATAAGAGAGTCAATTTAAATATTAAAATGACCTACTTGTTTAAATAGGGCTGATGAAGCACAATGTATTCCATCTACATTGAAACCTCTCATTTTATCTAATATTAACTTAAAATTAATAGGTGAAAAAGCAGGGAAATAAACATTTTGATAAGCCTCATATTGTGAATGCTGAACTACATCAAGTTGAATCTCATTTCTGATCTCATACACAGTCACGTTATTGTTTGAGATATAATATTTTTTCTTTCAAAAGTTAACCTTAATAATGAGAGATGCTAGTCCATCGAATTATCGGTATTTAATAGAAAATAATACACAGTACAGCCCCAAAAGTTATATATATATATATATATATATATATATATATATATATATATAACTCATTTTTACTTTTCCATTATATATATATATATATATATAATGGAAAAGTAAAAATGAGCATAGACAATTTTTTGTAGATTTTTTTCTACATATCTCTGAAAATAATAATAGCTACAAAAAGTTTAATAATATTGAATTTAAAATAAAACTTTATTATGAAATAAAATTTAAAAACTCTAATAAATACTTTTATTGAATTCTGATTTTGAAATTCAAAAACAATCAGGTCAAACTGATAATTGTATATATATATATATATATATATATATATATATATATATATATATATATATATATATATATATATATATATATATATATATATATATATATATATATATATATTATTTTTGAAATCTTTCAATTAATGCTTGTATAAATCTCTATCTAAATAAGACATGTAAATCATACATAGGGTAAAATTTTAAAGTTGCTTTTGAAGTTATTAGTGATCTTTTTGAAAAGATAAGAGAAAACTGTTTTTAATTAAGGTGTTTTTATTCCCTCAGATAACTTTTATAAATGGGTCTGATGAAAATATCAGTTTGACTGGTTTTAATATTTTTGAGAAGCAGTTGGCCCAATTCACTAGCTGAAATGTTTGACTTTTAGTTCTCATTAAATTTAGATGCAGTTTGTTAGTAGATGTAGCAGAGAGTAGCCAGAAAAATGATTATCAGACTGGCACAGAAATATCCCATGAGGATATAAGAATGTAAGGATGCAGCTGCTTTATAGTTCAATGGTGGAGTTTGAATACCTATGGAGGATAAAATGTCAACTTCTTTGTAATTCAGAACTACAAATGTGTTCTGAGATTACAGCTAACTTGCTTGGCACAATTCTAGACAGAAGGGAACTGATTCAATGTCAAATTTACATGTTAATGTATTAGGCTGATGGTCACAATCCTGGACTATACTTGCCTGATAGACCATAATAAAGATTGCAAAGAAAATCATCAGTTGGTGAAGAAGTCATTAGATATATGCTTTTTTGTATTTGTGCAAGAAACCACAGACAAATGTATCACATTTCATATATATATAATGGAGGTTGTTTTAATAATTCATTTTTAAAAATGACATTCTAAAATATTAGATAGATAATATAGAATGATTTTGTTTGAAATTGTTTGTTGAGAAAATAAAATGACATTTTGAGACATATATAATTAACAGCAACCTGCGATCATGAGCCATATATAAAATAATATTCTTTTTAAAATACTTTTTTTTAAAAAAAAGGTAATGCAAGTAAAACTTTGGCTGAATGAAATGATTGAATTCATTGACCAGAAATATTTTAGATTAAGTTCAAGATGATTCTAAAAGTGTTATAATTAATTAACAATAATCACTTAAACAATGATTTGACTTTTTTTTAAAAAAAATAAAATCTTTAAATAGTAATGATAGAATTAGTTATTGATGTATATTATTTATATATATATATATATATATATATATATATATATATATATATATATATACACATGCACATGTAAATATTTTATATATTGAAAATGGGTTTAGCAATTATGAATATTGATATCATTTAATATTTTGATAAATTCAAATATAACACAAAATAAATTTCATTTGTATGTTATTCATCAATTGTACTGCATTCTGGGTATGTATTTATTTATCAATAATGTCAGATAGACATATTTAGGTAAAATTGGTGTCATTTATTATTTTGACAAAATTGAATTTGTGTTAACAGATTAATATAATGCCTATCGGTGTGATAAAATATCTATATATTTTAAGTAAACCTATTAGAATATATATGTAAATCCATGAATTTTATATCATTTAAAAGTGACAACTAAAAATGTCTATTTTGTAACAAGTCAAATATTTTCAGAATTTACACACACATGTATGTGAGTGTATGGATCAATGCTTGTCAAGTTTAACACATGTAAATTTTAATATTTTTTATTATTAAATGTCAATTCTAACATGTTCATTTTATATCAAGCCACTTGCTTGTCTGCTGAATGGGTTTAAGTAAATCTAATGGAACATATGTGTAAACCAATGTAATAACTTGAATTGTGTATAATATTCACATAAATCACAATGTGATAATTTTAAATTTGTATAGTACTCACAATTAAAAGGATTAATTGATATGTATATAGCTTTATTCTAGAGACCTTAATTTTATTTATTTTTATTGTTGTTAATAAACTTCAACTTAATTATTGAAATTGTTCCAGTGGCTTTATTCTAAAGAGTTTAGAATATTGTATGTTTGCATAATCTTTTGATCACTGTAATGTTATAGATCTCATGTTCACTGAGCTAAATTTATGCATAATGGTCTGATATATAAATGGGAATGTATTTAATGCTTAAGGTGCATCTAATATGATTGATATATCCTGGTTGGCACATAATATTATATTCTTTAAAGCCCCTGCACTGCATTTTATTTAGTTTAGTCTAATAAAAATTAAGTTTATAGTTGAGCAGTATGTTAATGTTACAAATGGCCAGAGTATTGCTAATGATCAGTATGTTTTAATCCCAGCATTATAGTTTTCTTATTATGTATTCTAATGGATGCTGCATCCTAATTAATGTGTACATAAGGCCTCAAGCTGAAAAAAGCTAAATAGTTGGCCTGGTCTATAGTAGACCCATTTCAAATCCAGTCATCAGATTGTCTGTTGACTTATATTTTATTATTGATTCATCATGATGATGAATATTATTACTTTTCAATGAGTACTTTTTCTCTTAATAATGTTGATTGATGTATGATTTTTGATAATTATAGTTGCTCAGAGGAGTTATTGGGCTGATCTTCCAATGATCTTCCCATGCTTTATTACATATTGCACTGGGTTCAAACCATATACCAATCCAATATACTCTTCATGCTTGGTTTAGCTGTGTTTAAACAGTATTTATAATAAATTTATAATCATATAATAAATATTACATGAATGAACTGGCACATTAAAGCAGAGTGGAGAATACTATTGATGGCAGGGCCATCAACAATACCCACAGTCAGACCAAGCTATGGAATGCATAACATGGTCATATTTCCAGACTGTGGCCCACCTCAACAGCTAGATTCAAACCACAAATATCCAAACACTTTATTTGTATTCTAGTAAACCCCAGGTGCCAGCTAGTTTCAAAACTAACATGTTCTGGTAGTAGGCCCATAATCCAGTGCTTGAAAAATTCCTTATTTAGATCAATCTATTTTTAATTCAATAACAACTTTTTCCTTAATTAGTGGCAAAAAAGAATTGACTGACAAAATAATGCTTTAGTGTAAAAACATTTTATTTTAATTAACATTTAGTATACTAATTTTAAATAATTTATAAATCTTATTTAAATGAAAAAGAACTTATCATCATTTCAGGCTCACACATATATAAAAGCAATATAAAATAACAAAGAATTAAATAATCTTTGACATTTAAAATACAATGAAATCAATATATATTAATGCATTAACACACACATTTAAACACCCACATTAATAGTTTGTCTATGTATGCTACATAGTTCATATTATTTGACTCTTGGATGCTTTATGGATGCAATGGCTACTTTAGAAATGAGTATAAGAAAAATGTTATTACCTTTATTTTAGAATGTGGATACTTCTTGCTGTTTGCTGCTTCTGATAAAATATTTCTAACCAGTTAGATTTGAAGATTCTTGAAAAGGTTTAATGCTTATTCATTGGTACTATTCTTGGAGACAGTTAAATACTGATGGCAATTCTTCAAGTTGTTATGCAGGCATTTTCTATTCTTTGCAGATTTCTGTTTTTCTGGAACTCAGGCTAGAGACAGTCGTATGTTTCTGATAGTTTTTAACATTGCATTATTGACAGATTTAATCTCAAGTGCACAATGTCAATTGTCATCTCAACTGCACAATCTAAATTGTAATCTCAACTCACTGAACTGTGATCTCAACTGATTGTCTGATGAAAAACTGGAATATTAATACTTAAGGCCTGTTTGTGTTATAATGTCTGCCAGCAATATCTGTTGTCAAAATTTTTTCCTTGTTGTTAATTACATTCCATGAGATAAGCTTTTAATCCTGGTGTTAGAGATATTAATTAGCAGCCATCGCACATGTGTTATTTTTACATTTCTAATTAGTAACCATTACTGTGTTTTTTCATGATAATTTTCTATATCATTTTTTAATATTTACTATGCATACATTTATTATATTTACAATATATATATATATATATATATATATATTGTAAATATAATAAATGTATGCATAGTAAATATATGAATTTGTTAGTATATATATATATATATATATATATATATTACTAACAAATTCATATCAATTCATCATTTACGCACATATAAAATTTAAGATCAATTCACTATTTAGTTTTTACAATGACTTTTTTCTTTAACTTAAATAAAAAGAGATTTATATTTTTAAACTTTTAGTTTAAACCCTGTTCTTTCTTTGTTTTTTTTTCTAATCAATCATTTATAACTTATTTGAAAATCAACTTCTTTTAATTTTCTCCATAAAACTATGAATTAATAGTTTGTAGCAAAACTCTTTATAAACTTCTTTTATAAACTTTTAACTTGATGTTTCTAAAGCAACCCACTTCCCACTTTTAATTAATTAATTGTAACTTTATTTCAAAAAACGTTTTGACTTTTAATTTTACATTTTTTGAAAACAAACTGCAATAAAAACACTCTTAAACTTTTATATACTATTTCTTTAATGAATAATTTTATTTAATATTTTTTAGACAAAATTATTATATACCACTGCTCTCTGTTTGAGAGTAAAATGCATCATTTTTTACCAGTTTATCTCTGAGAACTTTAACTCTTTATTAAATCTTAAGTTATTTATTATTTTTCTAAGTTTACTTTCTAATATCTGACATTTTACATGTTAAGGGCAATCTTCAATTACACTTTAATTCTTTTGATGCTTGTAACATTGCTTACAATGATCTTAGTTCTGGATAGTGACCACAATGACAGCACTTTTTTGTGATGCTATGATATTTTGGAAATGAAGTGGATGCAGATTTGCTGGCTTATACTGACTTAACACATATAGAAAACAAAGCTTCAGGTGCCGGTATTCTTGATCAGACTTTGATAAAGAAAAGGTCACTGTGAATGGAAGGATTCATCAACTGTCCATTTCATCTTACACTTTGGAAATGAGGTACGAGATATGGGGATTCTCCCCTGAAGAAGTGACTTGCGACTTCTTCTGGTTGGTGCTAGTGTGCATTTTAAAAGAGGAATGATCCCTGATAAGTCCATTATGGGTACTAAATTCTGTCCAGCCAACAGCTTTAACTTATCCTTATCTAAAACTTATTTCAATACTACCCTCATTACCTTTCATTTCAAATCCTTATACATTCTTAATATAACTTAGATTGACTTTATATTTTATTTATTATCCTTACAATATTATTTTTAAATTCCCCTAAACCTTATCTTAAGCCATTTATTTATATTAATCTTACAATATTATTTTCAAACCATTACAAACATTATTTTAAATATTTAAATATATTAGTCTTAAGATATCATTTTTTTATTATTTTACTATGGATATGTTAATTATTTATTTAACTTGATCACTTTAATTAATCCATTTATATAACTTTCCTTTATTAGCCTGAATGTGTTCAAAACAAACTTTTTATTTTACTCCGCTATTTTATTTATTATTTTCTTATTTATTTAATTGATTTTATTCTGTGTATTTTCATTATTTTACTCATTTATTTAATCCTAAAAACATTACTTTTAAATCATTAATTTGACCTATTTATTTAACTTGATTTTATTGATTTTTTTTATTATTTGAACTGTTTATTTATGAGCATTTATTTTTAATTGATATGTGCGTGGAGAAAAAAAAAATATTTTTTTCAATAAAGCCTTCTTGTTATTATTTTACAAAACAATTTATCATTTTAAATAGTGGAATTCTGATTCAGGCTTATCACATATGTCAAAATAATCATATTCAACTCATAGTCCATTTCTAGTGCTTATTGTTTCCATTTATTACTCCATCCATTAACTATCTTCTGAACTTTGTCAGGTGGTTCTTTCTTTCTACCTACTAACTCTATAATATAAAGTAACTTTCCCCTCTTGTCTTTTCTATGCTTATAATTAATTACTTTATCTATTTCATGCTTCATCCTTTTTTTGCAATGTAAATTAAAAGTTTTTATATTAAGACAAACTCTGAATTACTTCAAACTGAGAATATTTTTTTCCTATGCTTTTTTTTTGTTTTAAATCTCTGTTTAAAATGAACACACACTTTTACTTTAACATTTTTGTGAAACCTTTTCTATGCTATCTTCTATTTCTTGATCTATATTTGTTTCTGCTTTATCTGTTGCAATGCTATCTGATTCTAATTCAATTTTCATGTCTTTTATAACCTCAACTTTCTTACTTTCTTTAATTATAAATTTATTTAAATGCACATTGATTATGTAAGTAATATTCATTAAGGCTGTATGATATTTATGTAATTAATGTGCATTTAAATAAATTTAAAATTACAACTTTAAATTATCATAATAGATTTCTCATTATAAAATCTTTTCATTGACTCATTGTAAATCAAAAGATTTCATGAGTATTAATGTGTAATAAGAAATGCGGACTTAATTAGTGAAGTATTGAATAGCTTCACACTCTCTAATCGAACCACTTCAGCTTTACCTATTTAAATAGAAAGTAGGTTGAAGTAAAAAAGGTTCTTTTTTTTAAAAAAAAATATTTTGGGGTTGTTGCTTTTTTGGGTGGGTGGGTATATTTTTTTTTTTTATTTATTAATTTTTTTTTTTTTTTTTTTTTTCTTTTTTTGTCTGGTTTTAATACCCACAGAAAGACCAAGCTATGCAACACATAACACCATCACATTTCCAGACTGGACCACCTTGACTGCTAGATTGAAACCTCTACCATCCAAACACTTTATTTGTTTCAGAGTAAACCCTGGTCTCCAGATAGTTTCAAAACTAACATGTTCGGGTAGTAGGCCCATAATTCAATGCTTGAAAAAATTCCTTAACTAGCTCTGTATATTTTTGATTCAATAACAACTTATTCCTTAACTAGTGGCAAAAACAATTGACTGACAAAATAAAGCTTTAGTGTAAAAGACAATTTATTTTAATTAACATTTAGTATACTAATTTTAAATATTTTATAAATCTTATTTAAATGAACAAAGGCTTATCATCATTTTAGGATCACACATATATAATAGCAATATAATATAACAAAAATAAATAATATTTGACATTTAAAATACAATGAAATCAATATATACTAATGCATGAACCACACATTTTAAACATGCACATTAATAGTTCATCTATGTATGCTATAGAGTTCATATTACTTGGCACTTGGAGGCTTTATGAATGTTATGGCTACTTTAGAAATGAGTATAAGAAATATGTTATTACCTAGTATTTTAGAACTTGGATACTTCTTGCTGTTTGCTGCTTCTGATGAAATATTTCTAACCGGTTAGATTTGAAATTTCTTCAGGAGATTTAATGCTTCTTCATTGCTCTTATTCTTGGAGACAGTTAAATATTGACAGTGATTCTTTAAGTTGTTATGCAGGCATTTTCTATTCTGGGCAGATTGCTGTTTCACTGGAACTCAGGCTAGAGACAGTCATATGTTTCCGATATTTTTAACACTACATTATTGACTGAATTTATCTCAATTTCACGGTCTCTATTGTAATCTCAACTGCACAATCTAAATTGTAATCTCAACTCACTGAACTGTGATCTCAACTGATTGTCCGACAAAAAACTGGACTACTTATACTTAAGGCCTCTTGTCATTTTGATGTCCACCAGCAATATTTGTTGTCAAAATTCTTTCCTTGTTGTTAATTGCATTCCTCACAATTAGCTTTTAATCGTGTAGTTGGAGATGTTAATTAGCAGCAACCACACATGTGTTATTTTTACATTTTTAATTAGTAACCATCACTGTGTTTTTTAATGATAATTTTCTATATCAGTTTTTAAATATTTACTATGCATACATTTATTATATTTCCAATCACACACACACACACACACACATATATATATATATATATATATTACTAATAAATTTATATTTACACACACATATATATATATATATATATATTACTAATAAATTTATATTACTTCGTCATTTATGCACATATAAAATTTAAGATCAATTCACTATTTAGTTTTAAAGATGCATTTTTTTTTTACTTAAATAAAGAGATTTATATTTTTAAACTTTTAGTTTAAACCCTTTTCTTTCTTTCCTTTTTTTTCTATTCAATCATTTATGAATTATTTAAAAATCAATTGCCCTTAATTTTCCCCATAAAACTATGAATTAATAGTTTTTAGCAAAACTCTTTATAAACTTCTTTTATAAACTTTTATCTTGACATTTTTAAAGCAAACCACCTTCCCACTTTTAATTATTTAATTGTAACTTTTGTTTCAAAAAACTCTTTGACTTTTAATTTTACATTTTTTTGAAAACATACTGCAAAAAAAAAACTCTTAAAGTTTTACATACTATTTCTTTTAACAAATAAAAATTTTAATATTTTTTAGACAAATGATTATGTACCAACACAATATTGGTACAATATATAATTACTAATATATTTTTGTGATATTAAACATTACTACTTATATTTTTTTATTAAATGTCAACTTAACATATCTTAAATATTATACTTGTTTGTAAATTTAATTAATTTAAATTATTTGATAATCAAGCCATCATCCCAGTTAACCACTGATACCCCTTCCTGTTACAATCTATATGAATTCATGCATGTGTAGAATCATATTTAAATTTATTACAGTCAGGGTTAAAGGTATTGCAAATGTGTTATATTATCTATAAATTTATTAATGTTATGATGTATAAAAATCAAAAAAATTTGTTACAGAAATGAATTGAATATTTATTAATGACTATACTTAGTAAATAAGTTACTGTCATACGATTTGTTAATTTTATTTAGAAATAAATTGTACATCAAATAATAAATTAAATTGTACATAATTTATTATTACATATTTTGTTGCATTGTTTATGTATGATTGTTCGCTCTTTCATCATTTATTGGGCATAACATATGTTCTCCAATGATTTAGTCCTGCACAACAAATGGACTGTGAAATGTTTACATTATTATATTGAATAAAATGTTGTTTAACAAACATAAATGTTGGTTTCTTTTCTAATGCTTAAAGCCATGTGACACCCAAATAATTTATGCATGTAAATACACAGAGATAGTGTAAATAAATGAATTTTTCTAGATTTTACTATTATAGTACACATATTTCATAGATGAAAAATTTAGGGATATGTTGTATAAATTTAAAATAACTATGCATTTTAGTAATTGCAAAATATATATATATATATATATATATATATATATATATATATATATATATATATATATATATATATATATATATATATATATATATATATATATATATATATATATATATATATATATATATATATATATATATATATATATTATATATAATCTGGAGAATAGGAGACTTAATGTATCTACACTACAGGCCACCACTAAGCATTTGAATCTAGAAAATTTATAACGTAGGCAGATATGTAAGTAAAAAAAAAATATTTTATATATTTTGATACCAGTCGTTAGCCCATTGTCACTAGCTCAGTGGAATAGCAGAGATTTACATTTTATAATAAATTATTATCTAAAAATATATAAAAAAGAATAAAATAAGCCACTGCCAGTAATTATACACACAAACATTTATTTATGCATATATATAATATTTAAAATTGTTTTAGTATCAGTTTGACATTTTAAAATTTAACTTACATTTTTAACTTTGATTTTTGATTTTAATTTACATTTTAATTTTTATAAATTTACATTTTAATTTTTATAAGTTAGCACAGATGAATTTTATAAAAGTTTGTTTTATAATGTTGAGTATAGAGTGGTTACATAGATTACACAGATAAAAACATTTCAAAATAAACATAAATGATCAAAATATAAAATCATTGGTGGAATTGCAGAGGGAAATTTATAAGAAACCCAGTGGCATTCATCATTAGATGCTGCATTAACCCCAATAACTTAAAGGACATTCAAATAAATACATTTTATATACTCACCGTAAGGTATCATTATTTACCGAATATGTATATATTTTGATCAAATATGAAAACCAAAAACATAATTAAACAATAATGAATCCATGCAAGCAACTATATTTGACTTAAATTTAATGAATTTTTATTTAGAGTTTTGAGTATGAATAGACTACATAGATTTGCATTTGAAAAGAAAATATTCTATCCTTATTTAACCTTAGGCCAAAAGTTCACAGTTAAAACAACGTCAATCCATCTGATATATTGATGCATTCAATGTAACATGAATATGACAACACAAAATAGGTTAAGAGAAAAAATTGCCTCTCGTCAGATAGGAATACTACATCTATCTGATGAGAAAAGTGATAAAAAACTCCATAGGAAAGAACCGTGGTCATTTTTGCCAACTTACGATCGCATTTCATAGGCCAACAGAAGTGTGCAGTGTATAAAACGATTCTGCCCATAGCAAATCTACTACATCTACTAATTACACCAATATAACCAAACTATTGACCCAATTCAACTATGAAACAAATAACCCAAGATTACCCTGCCCTAATATAACTTTACAAATCTATATAGCCATTCACACCTGACTTAAGTTTAACATTTATATAATTTAATTTAACGAAAAACAGAAATCATAATAAAAAATTAAAAGAACAAAAAAAAAAATGGAAATGATTTTACAAAAGAAATGCATCAAATTAAAATTACAAAATTGGTCAGATAGAATTCTATTGCAATTATTTTAAATATGGAACATTTTTAATTTAATGTTCATGAATTATCTAAAGTTCTTATGGTTTTAAAAGGTCCATAATTTGTAGTTGCTTGTAATATTGAATGGGAATTCCCATGCCATTCTGAAGATATTTGTATCCAGTTAGCCATTGTTTTTTTTTTTACTTATCAAGAGGTCTTTTACTTTAGCTGGTCCTTAATGTAGAAAACGATAGGTCATTTTTTCTTTCTTTTTTTATAACCACTGAAAGCATTGAAAGTATGTCTTTCAATCCATTCACCTCCAAATCTTCGATTTAACACATCTTCGTCCTCTCTTAATAATAATTTCCCTTTTTTATTTCCAAACCTTTCCTCTTATATTAATTTTGCAGATTAACTCAACATTACATCATGATGATGAAGACCCTTTCATTGAGGTCCGATTCCTAAGGGATTTCTTTTTATTTGCTATTAGTTTCTATTGTTTGTTTATCTGACCATTGCTTATAAATTTAAATTCCCACGTGCTAGTTCACTTGAACTAATTAAAATAATCATTTCCATTTTTCAATAACATTAATTAATTTGTTTTGTACAAACTTAGACATATTTTTATTTTAAATCTTTACTGACAATTTAGTTTTAAAATACTTTTTTTTTTATATAAAGTTTCTTTTTTTTTAATATTTTTTTTTCATCTGTGCAATTATATATATATATATATATATATATATATAATATATATATATATATATGAGTTTAGTATAGAATTTTAATTTTCAATTTTTAATTCTTAAAAAAGAAGTTTTATTTGCGAACTTTAATTTTTTTCATGTTTAATAATAAAAAAAAAAATCTAACATTGTATGTGCCCGTTACAATATATATATATATATATATATATGCAAATTTATAAATAAATATTAGAAAATATATGTATAACCATCATTTAGAAGCACTTTCAACTATCTTTGTAGATTTTATCAACTAATACTTTTAAAATGTGAGTTTCTGCACAATTCCAAATAGATGCATAATGTGGCAGTGTATATATAAGTGAATCAAGATGCACATTGGAAAAAAAAACAAAAGAACACATGTTATTAATAAAATGGCTCAAAATACAAAAGAGAATTGTAAAAATAATGATAATTTATCAGCTTCTATCTTTTATGACCATAATAATTCATGTATATATAATTTTGACTTTAATTATAGTAACATAAAATATTGGAAACTGAAAGAAATAATAATAATAAAAAAATTAAGAAGCAAGGTTAATATATAAATTTAACCAAAATTTAATTAATAGGCAAGCAGCAAACATTAAGATCATGGAATAATGGGAACATTGACATCATGGAAATATGGAAAAGCTGACATTTTAAAAGTATTAGTTGATAAAAAACTACAAAGATAGTTGAAAGCACTTTTATGTGATGGTTGTAGATATATTTTATAAACATTTAAGTACTGTATTTTCTAATATTTATTTATAAATTTACTTATATTATTTTGAAAAAATACAGACATCAATTTGTAATATTATATATATATATATATATATATATATATATATATATATATATATATATATATATATATATATATATATATATATATATATATATATATATATATATATATATATATATATATATATATATATATAAATGGAAATTAATTCTAGAAATGATTTGTGGATTACCATAGACTGGAGAAAGATAACTCACAAAATAATTGCTCTAAAATGAAGATTGCAGTTTTATTATAACTGTAAAATGTTAAAAGTTTTTTTTCCCAATTGTTGTCAGATAAAATTTAATATGACTTGCTAGTTATCATTGAATAGGATATGCTATTTAAAAATGATTGTGCTATGTAGTCTTATTTCTTCCTATAAATATTTAATTTTTGATAAAAGGCTTTACTGAAAAAGTTTAAATCATTTGATTGATTTGCATAATCGAAATAACTGGTTTAATTTTACGATTAATTTTCAAGTATTTTGTGTTGATATTATGACAGACTATGTAAGAAATTTAATAAGAAAATTAACTTTTTCTTTAAAAAAGAATGTAAAAATAACATTCAAGATAATAATTTTGTTAATTTTCCTGGTGTGGATCTCGATTTTCAAGAAAAATATATTTTAAATTGTCATGCAAAATATGTTGGTGTTCAATGGAAAGATAGCGATCTGGAATTGAAGTCTGTTGTTGAAAGTTTCTTGGGCATAATTAAATGTAATTCAAACGTTGGCAATGATTTAGTTAAAAAAGTAAAAAAAAAATTAAATATACAATAAATAGTAATTGGAATGTACAAATTTCTAAGTTTAAAATATTTGCATTTGATAATAGTCTTGTGTGTTTAAAAGAGGATAAAAGTTTAGGGATGTGTTTGATATTAAAGTCTGATTATGAAAATAAAGTTATTACTCAAATGAATATTCTTAATTTTATAAAGGTTAATAAGATAACTATTGAAAGTTTATGTGTTCAATTTGCAATTAACATTTTTTAAAAAAGCCAAAAATAATGTAATTGATAATTCTACTTATTATAGGATTCATCCCTCTGCTCCAATGTGTCCTAAAATATTTTTAATTATAAAATTGCATAAAGAAAAAAAGAACCATTATGATTAATGATTGATTTTGGGGGTGCATTTTCTTATGAAACATGTAAATTAATTTAAAAAATGTTACAAGAAATTATTGTTTTTGGTATGTATACAATATGTTCATCATTTGATTTCATTGATAAAATTAATAATGTTGTTATTGATAAATGCAATGTAATTTGTATCTTTGATGTCAGTGAAATGTATGGATCAATTGATAGAAGGTCTTCTATTGAAATAATTAATAATGCATTAAATTTAAAAAATGTTAATGATAAAATAATAAAATTTATTGTTGAAACATTAAACTTTATTGATAAAAATATTTATGTGATTTTTAAGCTTGGATTTTATGAACTGAGTAATGGCTGGTTAATGGGTCTTCCTACAGTTGCCCAAATATGTAATTTTGTTATGTCTACTTAAGAAGAAAATATTTTGAAAAAAGAATATTATCAGAAAAATATTAGTTTATACAATCGATATATTGATGATGTTTTTGTTTGTGGAAATCCAAATGCTATTAATGATTTGTTTAGTGTATTAAATAATATAAAGGGCTTAAAGTGGATTAAAACAGATGAAAATTCAATGTGTGTTCAATTTTTAAATCTCAAGATAATTAGAAACAAAGATAAAATGGATTAATATATGACTCTGAAACCAATAGCAAAAAGAGTATATATATGTCATATGATTCAAAAGTACCAATGTCACATAAATTCACAGGTTTGAAGTCCTTCTTATTTACAAATGATAATCATTGTAAATATGCATCGAACAAAAACAAAAATATTGAAATCTATTATTATAAATTGTTAAATGTAGGTTATAATTATGATTGTGTTTATTATACTGTTACAAATTTTATTTCTAAATATAAAAATAATATTAATAATATTGTTAATTCTTCTGATAAAAAATTTTGGATATCAATACCATGTATTTTAATCCAACAGGGAAGTTTCATTAAGGAAATTTATCAAGGTATAAGTGACAATATTCAAAGAATAAGACTTTATTAACAAATAAAAATTGTATCATTTACAAATGGACATGTAGGTGTGGCAGTGGATATATAGGTGAATCAGGGTACACATTTAAAAAAAGAAGAAAAAAGCACTTGCTATTTTTTAAAAGGGTTCAAAATACAAAATGAACTTATAAAAATAATGACATTTTATCAGCTTCTGTCTTTTATGACCATAATAATTCATGTATATATGGTTTTGATTTTAATTATAATAACATAAAAATATTTGAAACTGAAAGATATAAGCAAATGTTAATTAAGATCACAGAATTATGGGAAAGTTGACATCATGGAATTATGGGAAAGTTGACATTTTAAAAGGATTTGTTGATAAAACTATAAAGATAGTATTGAAAGTGCTTCAAAGTGACAGTTATAGATATATTTTTATAAACTTTTATGTACTGTATTTTCTAGTATTTATTTATAAATTTATGTATATTATTTTGAAGAAATACAGACATCGATTTGCAATTTATATATAATTAAATCCAGTCAACACTTAGGCAATCACAATATCAATAATGAACAATTTGAAACTATTATCAAGGCTATATATATATATATATATATATATATATATATATATATATATATATATATATATATATATATATGTTAAAACGAAGATTTGCACGGGTTAAATATATAAAATACATATTTTGCGGGTTCATCCGTGTTAAAAACTTTTAATACCAATACACTGACGTTTCGACTTGGATGGCTTGTGTGACCAAGTCGAAACGTCAGTGTATTGGTATTAAAAGTTTTTAACACGGATGAACCCGCAAAATATGTATTTTATATATATATATATATATATTATGAGGTTCTATATTTATATAACCAAGCCAACCTATAAGGGGTTAATCAGTCATATATATGGAAATATGTTATGTCATACTAAAGTTTTTTTGTTATATTATATGTTGAGATGTTGGTTTATAATTAGCTGGAAAACTTTTTTATTTAAAAAAATATACTTTTCTATCAACATTGTATATGTTTCTAATAAATTTATTTCCTGTTATTTTCACAAAACATCAGTTATTTTCATTAAAATAGGTTACAATCATAATGTTTATCATGTTATCAAATATATGTCGCACTAATTATGACAAAGTGAATTCATTTTTGTAATATCACATTTTATTATTTAATCACATATACAGAAATTTTGATCCCAGTCTTTTTGCATATTTTTCTATATATTATTAGACATCAGAATATAAGTATGTAAAAACTTTGCCATTAAAGAAATGATAATCAAATAATGTTTTTCAAATTGATCTAAGAGATATTACATGTGATAATAATTAAGTTATGAACTTGGAAAGAGAGTATTATTAACAAATGGGTAGCTCCATCCCACCATTTACTAACTAACATAATAGTTAAAAAAACTTTGATATGATTATGATTATAGTAATAAAATAGCTCATATAATAAATTTATTGACAATGGTAGAAATTAAAGCAATATTAATAAAACTATTTCATAAAGTTATATGAAATTTGTAAATGTTACTTAATAAGAACCTTACTGAAGATCAATATTATGACTGAAGATAAATCAAGATTTAAGAACGATATAAGTGCTCTTAATAAATTCATTTGAAGACGCAAACGCTATAGTTGTCTTTCAAACTAAAAGATCATGATTAGAATATTCAGAATTTTAAATGTCATTGTTAAATTCTTGTGCTAGAACTGTCATTATTAGGCCACGTCTGAAATTGAGAAAGAAAAATTATCATTTTTGCAATCCAACTAGATAATAAAAGAATTTCATTATATACCTGCCAGTAAAACACAGTCATTATAAAACTTCAGATAAACAAATCTAATTATGTTTGGGGATATACCAATAAAAAGATGATATTTAAATTGATTTTAAACTTAAAAATACATTTAAAAATTTCAGAAAAAATAACTTTTTATTGTGTTACATAGTATGACTTTTGTTATTGAAAAAAATAGCATGGCCATTGTGAAATTGAATGGGTCCAATTTATTGTGATTTTACACTTAACTATAACAAACATTCCAATTGGGAAATATTAAATATAATAATGTGATGTTTTTTTCCTATTGTTTAAAGTAATTCATTGTTTAGATTATAAAAAACAACACTAGAAAAAAATTACTATGACATGAGTATGTAAAGGTACAAATTTTTGAAGGTGAATATAGATTAATAGGACACAAGGTTAAAATAGTAACACTAGAAAATGTGTCTTATTCCAAACATGATAAAAATGTGCATTTATAATTTTAAAACTAATGGTAAATTTGAATAGCATTAAAGACCAAGTTTATTTGGATAAAGCAGTGATATTTGTTTGTATTAATTAAAATTATTTTAAGTTTTCAATTTAATGAAACTGTTTTATTTTCTACACCATTATTTATTACATTATACTCCGTCTAATTTCAAAGTTCTTATATAGAATTTTGTCTGAATTTTACACAGTGCACATTTGTTTTATGTGGCTTTTTTGTTATTCTTATTTTTTTCAATATATGATAGTCTTACTTAAATTTGATTACTTTTAAAATGTTGCCTGACATTATTATTGCTAGGCAAATATACTGATATGGTTTTTGTAGTTAATATGCTAAGTTCAATTTTTTTTAATCCATAACTTGCAATATACACAGTAATCAATGGTTCTTTCTTAATCACATTTATGAACCACATAGGAGATCATTTCTCTACCATTTTAAACAAGTTTTGTTGGCCATTTTTTAAAATGTTAAAAATTAACATTGCTTGATTTTTTTTATTAAAGAGTTTCTTCTGATTTCACCTTCCAAATGATGAAATTCTTTTGAGAAAACCAGGCAATTAATTTTATTGGTCAAGTACATAAGAGTCTGAAGAAATGTTATTTGTGAATTAAATTTGGATGGTACTTCTATTTAAAAAAATTATAACCCTCAATAAACAGAATTGTTTCATTTGGCTTCTAAAAATTGATTTATTTCACATTAAAATTGGTAAAATGTAACAAAAATTAAAAATAATGTTAATAACTGAAGAAAAATATAAGAAAAAACATTTGAAAAATAGTCAGTGGTAAAAGAAAAAAAAATATTTTAACTAAACATTATGTTTCATGCTGGTGAGTTTTTTTTATCTTAGAAATTATGATCTCTGATTATTCATTTTTGTTGTTTTTCTTCATTTAAAATTCAATATTTTAAATAAAAATCTAAATCTATCCACATTATTAATCAATATAGACACTTTATTAGTCAATATAGTGTAAAAAGTAATCATAAAATACTTAAATATTTATGAAAAATAGTTGCATTTTTGTAGAACATCGAATGTCATTGATATGCAAATACCGGTCACTTAAGATGAATAGCAGTCAAAAGCTATTCCCTTTCCCTTGATTATATTTCTTTTAAAATTTAAAAAATTTCAAATCAAAGTTTATATGTAATTAAATGAATGTAAATACTTAATTATCAATGCAGAAAATTATGAAAAATAGATTTTATTTATATTCAAAATTTATTGTGAAAGTGTAAAACATTCATAAAACATTTTGTTTTGATTTGTGACTTTGACGGCTGGACACACCTAGTGGACAATAAGTGAAGCTAATGAATCTGTACTATGTAACAATAGTTAGTAATAACAAACAATTTTTGTTCAAAAATTATTGCTAAATGTGGATTTTTTTGGAATTAAAATTTTAAATACACAATTTTTTTACAAAATAAGCATAAAATGACGATTTTGCAGCCAAAACTGACCAAGAGGTCGCACAAAAATTTTCTTTAGAAACAAAAAATACAGATAAGTTTTAATCTGAGGTTAAACATTATTTTAATATTTCTTTCATATGAGAGTATTCATATTTATTGTGTATGAAAGTCTAAATAGTGGTTAAGAGAATTTGAAAGATTTAAAATTGTGTTTTTATTTGTTTTAAAGTTTTTCATTTAGTTATTTTATGCATTTATTTTGTTATATATATATATATATATATATATATATATATATATATATATATATATATATATATATATATATATATATATATATATATATATATATATATATATATATATATATATATATATAAGTTTTTTAAAAAAGTTATTTTGTTGATTAGTTTTTGTAAATTTGTTATTAAAAGGTTTTTTTTTTTAAATTTAAGAATACTTATTTAATTTAAGAAAATAGATAACAATCGAAAAATACATGATTTGGGAAATAAAGAATATGGATTGCATTTGTATTTCACAAAGTGTTTATAATCAGCAGAAAAAAAATAGATGTGCTCTGGTAGAATGTACTGTATGTGATGAGGTTTATCATTTGAAATGTTTGAATAAGATGAGAAATGATGTAACAGGTTTACGGTTATGTAGTCAGTGTGTAAATGTGATAAAAGAGGTGAGAATTGGTTTTTAAGTTTAGATAGTCTAAAGAGAAAGGCAGCAGAAAGGGAGCAAAATATAGTTGCTGAAGATAGGATAGAGTATGGTTTCTGTGGAGTGTCAGGAAATATGGGTGAAGAAAGTAGTAGCACAATGAAGATGATTAGACAAAGAATAAATATGATAGAGGAATAAGTGAAGGATCTAGAAGCAAAATTAAAATTATTAGATATAATATGTGAGGAGATAAAAGAAATATTGAGTAAAGATAAGATAAAAGTAGATAAGGAGGGTCAGAAGCTGGTAGAAAATGTTATTGATGAAATAGAAAAAGTAAACCATGAGACAGTATTGATAGAAGATTTACTAATTAGAAAATGTGGGGATATAATTGCAAGGGAAAAAAGAAGCAGGATTGTAAGAGTTTGCTTACCTGGAGCTAGAATTTGGGGAGTAACAGATAAAGTAGAAAAGCAAGGTCATAGAGATGTGTATTGTCAGAATCATCAGAGATAGTAATGAATGAGTATGTACATTTGATTAGGAATTTGAGTAAGATTAAAGGAAGAATAGGAGTAGTTGGATTATTACCAATATTTGACAAGAGGAATTTGTTAGATAGGGCACATTCTATAAATGAGAGATTAAAAAAATGTATGAGAAAAATGTTATGTTTGTGGATGTGTGGGATTGTTTTATTGGAAAGAGGGTGTTATAAAGTAAAGATGCATTGCATTTAAAAAAACAAGGAAGTGACATTTTAGGGAGTCTGATTTATAAAGAATATATTTCAGAAAACTTATAAGGGAGAGGGGGGTTAAATTGTAGTATTATCAAAAAGAAGAAGAATGGATGGAATGTAAGAAATAAGCAAAATAAATTTTATTTAGATATAAGTATAGATATGGAGAAGGAATGGTCTTGTAAAATTAACGGTAAAAAAGTTATTTATAAATGTAATGGAAAAGAAAAAAATAAAAGAATTTATAAAGAGTAGTTAGAAAAAACAATATTAAAATTGGGTATTTTAATATGCAACATGGTAGGATACCAGAAAAGTGGATGGAATAGAAACTGTTTCATAAACGCTCAGAGTTTGTGTTTAGAACTATTTTCTTATTCCTGTACTTCACTGACAATAGCAAATAGCATAATCTGAAGGTGGAAATTAAAGTTAGAGATAATGAATGCTTGCTCTGACGTTTATGTAAAAAAAAAACTATGCTTGATGGTGTTTTTGGTAGAACATCATCTATTGTCATAAATACAAGCATTAGCACGTTTTTAACTTGTGTTTTTTGTTTTTTTTTAATTGTACCTTTGAGGTCTTTCTTGCAATGATATATATTGCAGAGGCTTCTACTATGTGGTGATCCTGAACTGAGATCAGACCCATGTAGCTATCTGGCTTGCTATGCTGAGTTTGAAGACGTTACATGTCTATAAGATTCATGCTTGCAAGCTGAATAGAAACTGTTTCATAAACGCTCAGAGTTTGTTTAGATCTATTTTCTTATTCCTGTTTTTCACTGACGATAGAAAATAGCTTGAAATCATGATCTGAAGGTGGAAATTAAAGTTAGAGATAGTGAATGCTTGCTCTGATGTTTATGTAAATAAAAAACTACGCTTGATGGTGTTTTTGGTAGAACACCATCTATTGTCATAAATACAAGTGTTAGCAAGTTTTTAACTTGTGTTTTTCATATATATATTATAATGATCGAAATGAAAGTGAAGATCGAATCTAACCACAAACTACTATATCCGCTCTACGGGGTGCCATCTAGGCATTTAAACCTAGAAAAATTTATAGAGTAGGCAGATACATGCTGTTAAGATTCCACTTTATTTAAATATTCAGATCGTTAGCCGCAGAGATAAAAATCTATATCTTAATTTATATCCTAAATATAATTAAATAAAAGTGACTGCCAGAAAGTATCACATAAAAATATTTATTTACGCACATATAAAATCATTCAAATTTGAGGAATAAGTTTAACATTTTAGATTTTTATATTAACTTTTAATTTTACATTTAACTAACTTTCAATGAGTTTAATATTTTATTTAGATAGTTGAGTATGAATAGACTACATAGATCTGCATTTGAAAAGAAAATATTCTTCCCTGATTTAAACCTAGGCAACAAATTTTGCAATCAAACCTGTGCCAATCCATCTGATATATTTATGTATTCAATGTAGCATGAAAATACGACAACACAAAATACTATACTGTCAGGAATGTACATCTGATCAGTAAATAGAATTAGAGAAGACATTGTCTCTCCACCAACAGGAATGTTACATCTGTTGGCAAGTAGAACAATAAACATAAAACTCCATAGGAATGGACTGCGGTCCTTTGCCATCTTACAAACCCATCCATAGGCAAACAGAAGGTGTGTGGCTTTTTTTTTATATATATATATATATATATATATATATATATATATATATATATAATCCTGCCCATAGCAGATCTCATACTACATCTACAATTACACAAATATATCCAATCCATTGAACCAATTCAACTACAAAATGAATAACCTAAGATTACCCTCCCTTAATATAACTTTACAAAACTATATAGCCATTCATGCCCGACTTAAATTTAACATTTAAATACGTTCGCACAGATTATTTTTATACAATTTGTTTTATAATGTCGAGTATAGATCGGCTGCACAGATTCCACGGTCAAAAACATTCCAAATTAAACACAACCGATCAAAATACAAAGTCAATCGATAACGTCAATTGCTGAGGGAATACAGGAGACCCTTTGGTGTTCATCATAAGACACCACAGTGATATCGTTGACTTATATATTCCAATCGACTGTGAAAACCACAACATAATCAACCGCTAACGAATCTATGCAACATCTATACCCAACTTAAATGTAATGCATTTAATAACTTCTACAATAAATATTACTACAAATAAAAATAATAAAATGGAAATGATTTTAGCAAAACTTAACTATATAAATTTAAACAATCAAATATTAATTTGAAAATCAAATAAGAGTTCATTTTAAAATTTAAATTAGCTGAATCTTTAAAAAAAACAATGACGAAAGTTCTTAATTACTTTTTTTTGTTGTTGTTAATTTGTAAAGTTCATAGCTCATGGTAGAAGAGTCCAGGTTTCTGCTTTTAATTCCCGTGACACCTCCATCGGAAGATAATATTCTGGAGATGGCAATAGCTGCTTCAAGGTATCACAGTCTTTTCATTTTTCTTTTTTAAATAGAAAGTGTGGTATGTGCGTCCTACCACATCTCTCAAACACACAATGCTGGAACTCTAGAAAAAACTGTATTTCCCTTTTTATATTATCCACACGGATTCAATCCACAAAATGTCACTAATCCATCACTTTCGTTAGGGTCTGAGCCAAGGCTTAGTGCTTCCATTGGTCAAACTAATTTCTCTTTATTTTTTTATTTATCTTTCATCAGATCATTTTAATTATACAAGAGCCCCAGGCTAGCTTGCTTTTCAAACAATTTATAAACAATCATTTCCATTTACAGATTACAAGAATTAATTAATACCTGTTTTTATTTTTAAATCTTGTACTTTTTTTTATAAAAAAGTATGTTCAAATACTTATTTATTTGTTTTTTTAAAAAAAAATATTTTTAAAGTTTGGCATCTGTGCGAATGTATATATGTTTAACAAACATTTTAATTTTAGCGTTTAGTTTTTTACTTTTATTTGCGAACTTTTACGTTTTTATTTTAAATTAATGTAACGGCATATTTATATATCGTTACAATATATATATATCTCTCTCTCTCTCTCTCTATATATATATATATATATATATATATATATATATATACAGAGAGAGAGAGAGAGAGAGATAGAAGTAAACAGAATATTAGGTGTGGGTTAATATATGATAATAGTAAGGAAAGTAGTTTATTATTTATGGTTCGAATAGGATATTTAGCACAAGAGAATATATATGTAAATGAAAAAATTTGGGTAATTTTGTCTGTAAATTGCGTAAGAAAGAAATAGAAAATATTAGGCATCTCATGATCACATTTTCTATACTAGTCTGGGGATATTGGATGAGTAGGCATTAGATAGGGATTTTATGTACAAGCCTACTGGCATCTATTGATTACTCTGTTTAGCATAGTGGCAATATTGTATGGAGAGTTTTGCTCTGTTTATTAGGCATATGTTAATTGAAGGTAAATGCTTGAAAACAGAAAGGGTATATATAATGAAGTTATGGAAAAATAAGTGTGGAAAAAGTGATTATACAGAAAGTGAATTGTTTTTATGCTGGGTTTGGGAAAAGGTAAGGGGGATTAAGATATAAAGGCCATAGAGTTGACAAAGATTATGTTGTAGAAATGGGATGGAGCAGGATAAGGGGAAACTTATAGTGGAGAATGGAAAATAAAGTGGCTAACAGGTTTCTCTGCGTATAATTGGTAAGAGATTCTTGACTCTGTTTAAGGAGAAGCCACAGTGCATCACATCACAATAATCAATTGAGAGGTTAATATTATAAATAAAAAAAACATGATTTTAAAATGTTCAAAAACAAAGCAAATTAAATTAATTATGTACGATAATCCTGATTTATAATCTTGTAGTTAAATCTAGCTTTTTTCAAAATTACAAAAAGTTTTGAAATATCTATTTCATTATCTACTAAACGTTTTATTAGTAAAGAGGCACTTAATCATTCTTAACTAAATCATAAACAGTCAATATATATATATATATATATATATATTGACTGTTTATGATTTAGTATATCATATTGTAGAGATTTATATATATATATATATATATATATATATATATATATATAAATCTCTACAATATGATTTTATTTTTACTTTTTATTTTTCAGAAAAGTATTGTTTTGTCGGTTTTTTTACACATTACCTTATATGATTTACTGTAGATAACGTTCCTGTCATAGATAAATTGTGTAGGATAAGGCATTATTCACCAAGTTTTTTAATTATTTATTTGCTAAAGTTTGAGTAGTTTTATATCTGTATTAATACAATGTATTAAAAAAAAAACTCAATATCATTTTAGCAAACAATATTAGATGTTTATTAACTTAATACATGTCTATGCTACATTTTGGGGTATTGTACTTAGAAATTTTAGACAATAATTCATTCTACTCCTAAATAAAAACAGAATCTGATTGATAATCTTATTAAGGTTAAGCAATGTTATTTATATATCAATCAATATATCTATATATTTATCTATATATCCATCTACAAAAACCTACTAATGTATAAAAAGACAGGCAGTTAAATAGTATATAAATAGAGAAGCTTTAAATATTCACAGCATGTCAACAAGTATTTTGTCATCTATTCATCCTTGGTACATTAATATTTAAATAGATGTTTATTGTCTTTACGAAACTTAATGTAAATAGAAAGAATTTGAACTTAGACTTTCAAGTTTTCTACAGAACTCCACACTATCTTATACAGCCAATACACATAACAAGTAATAAATGATCTTCAATATACATATTTTATGCTGAACCAGGACTCATCTTGTCTAGATCATTATCTTCCACATTGGAGACAATTTATCTTTTTCACATTAATGTGGTCATGTGTATTGGTTGTATAAGAGGAGTGGATTGTCACAGGGAACGTGAAAGTCTGATTTTATATCCTTTTTAATTACATATGTATATTGAAAAACAATAATATTCAATACAAGCAATAGGAGAGTGATGATATTTTAACAATTTTATTTTATTCATTTTGTCCTTCAGATATGTGAAAGAAAAATTCTAAGTCTTCTTAAAAACAAAATTGAAGTATTACCACAATCAAATACAACATCATTGATATAACAAATAGATATACAATATATAGAACATAAATGTTATATGTTAAAAAAATATTGTAGGAAGATTAAGAGATTTGACTGCATTTGAATTTTTTTTAAATTTATATATGAATCTACTTCACTAGAGAATTAAGACATATCCACCGTTTTTTCATAGATAAGCTACAGTGGAGGAACAATATCTATTTAATCAATCGAAAAACATACACTGACATTTATGGGATTCTTTACTTGTTTTACTTTCTCATCAAAATATTTAACTGTCCACTATCCAATCATTTAAAATAGATGATTATATAACTATTTATTAACTATCTAAAATTACTAAAGTAAAAAAAAAAAAAAACTCATATATCTATTTATTCAGCTATAGATATAAAAATATAGATAGATAAATAGATTGTAGAGATATATTGATAAATATACAAAAACACATAGATAGATAAATCTTAAACATTCATAACATGGCAATATCTTGGCATTGGTAAAAAAAAAAAAAAAAAAAAACGTATTTCGGCAATAAAAGGGAAAAAAAATTACTTAAATGAAAGATGGCATCATGAAATGTGCAAAAGAGATCTAGCAAGAATTATCTAGCAATAAAGAACAAGTAAATGTACTTTCTATAATTACTATATCTTTATAAATTGGCGATGATGTTAGAAAAGAAGTGTCATTTAATTAAATCTACGGAGAAGAATAAAGATTCTAGTAATAATGGAAATGTAATCGATATTTTAAAAGAAGCAGGTGAAAAAATAAAAAAGGTTTAGGCCAAGTTATATACCAATATATTTAAATAATAAAGACATACCAGATGTTTGAATGATGCAGTATTAATATCAGAGTTAATAAAGGGTTATAAAGACTTATTACTCTTTTATCTGTTCTATACAATTTTTTAATAAGATAATTACAACTACTCTAGAGTGAATTTTAAATTTTAATCAACCAAAAAAACAATCTTGAATTCAAAGTAAATTTAGTGCCCTGGACCAGATCAAATTATTGAAAGGAAGTTATAAAAAGAGCAATGTATAAGAGTATCATTTATATTTTGGACTTTTAGATTATGAAAAGGTATTTGATTCTATAAGCATTACTTCAATGATTAAAGTATTGGATCATCAAAATATTGAGGTAGATATTGTAATATTCTGAACATTTTTTTGCAACAGCAACACTTATATTATATTCTAACAAGATTAACATCAAGAAGGGTGTACAGCAGATTAACTCCATATCATCAAAACTTTTTACAGTAGTTATGTAAGATATACTTTTTGGATTAAATGGAAGATAATGGGATATTATTAAATGAAGGTTATTTAAGTCATATACATTTTTTCAGAGAATGTAATTGCTTTTGTAAAGTTTTACAATTTAATCTGTTGTAATAAAAATTAAAGCATTGTAATAAAAGTAACTAATTTGGAATGTTAAGAATTTAATTACTAGTTAAAATGATAGCTTATCTAGAATTATTTTTAATTAATGCTAATTCTAGATGTTTCCAAAGAAAAAAATGGGTTCAATAGAACTGGGGACACATATAAGCTAAAAATTGTATTGCTTTCACTATTCACTCTTCTTCAATTCTTTAGTGAACATGGACTATTATTATTATACACTTTTTCATGATTAGAAGTTCCAGTTACATCCCATCTTATTAATACTAAATTAATCAAAAAATAAATATATGCTGCTTACCTGAAATTCCCATGTCATATGTGTGGCATTTTAAAAAAAAAAGTCATTAAGAATGAAAGGATCAATTATTTCCACTGTTTTCATTATTAGTATGTATGGCTAAAGTTTATCCCAGTAATGAACTCATTTCTTCCAGCCTAATTCCAATTCCCACCATGGCCTGCTGTTTCACTAATCAATAAGTTGGACACCAAATGTTCTCTCTCAATTACTCACTGTAGAAATGATATCACTCACTTTAATCCTAAATTAAAGTAAGCACTTCCAAAATCAAAAGGCTTCAGCATAAAAGTCTCTTAGTAAAATATGAAAAAAATATTTATATTCAGTAATCTATTTTTTAGTTACCGTAATTTAATAAACTTATATGTTTAGTATGAAATCAGTTCTGTGTGATTTAAATTCAGTAAATTTATAAAAAAAGTAAATATTGTTAATATAATATTTTATAATTTTTTTATTAATTTCCCTCTATGGACAAGTCATTATTTTATTTTTATTTTTAGTTATTAACTCTTAAAAAGTTGTTGATTAACTTTAGTTGCAAATTTTATATAAATACTTAGTATAAAACATTACTTATAAATTTTCTTTAAATTTAGAAAATAAATAAAGCTTATTATTGTCGACAGAGAATTACTTCTTATGAGTCTCCATTATTCTAATTTATTCTAAAGAAAGTAATTTAATCACTTTAATCGCGTATTTTATACAAACATTCATTTGTCAATACTTCGATTTAAGAAACAGTTTTCTGCTTTAAATATTTGGCTGATGCAATTGACTTTAACGTAATGAATGCTTCTGTCATATTATTTTTAGTAGAGTAAATTAAAGTTGTGCATGTGAAATAAATAATTGTCCACCTTTACAATATTTGGGATTTATCTGAGCCTTTATTATCTTTGATTTGGGCAGCTATATCTCTGTCCAAAGAATGCTATATATAATTTTAATACTTTTTTGAATAGTGGTCTGTCTTTGTCTCACCCTGGTTAACACTTAATATGACTATCAGTGTCTTCCATTTTATCACCACTATATTTAATATGAATCCTTCTGGGCCTCTGTCAGCAAAGTCTCTGACAAGTTATGCTCTCTCACAACATTAAGAGATGCCATAAGTAGGGTAGTCAGTGTTTTTTATTGTAAAAGTTGGCATATGAATACCACCTCATTTATTACTTTTATATTATTCATTTTAGGCTATGATTATTTTGGACAAAGTTTGATACACATGAGAAAACATAAAGTTTAAGTTCAGAATTAATAGAAAATATCAAATGTTTAGATGCTTTAATTATATGTTAAAATAAAGAACTATTGAAGTAAAGAAGGTAATTAAGATTCAGATTTATTTATTAGACAATAATAATCTGTTTTGGATCATTTACTTAGTAAAATTATCCATAATTGAATTAATCGATTTTAAATTTATTGATTTTTATTTTGTGTGTGTTATATTTTAATTTTAGTTATTAATAAATATTATTTTGATTAGTTAAACTTGCCTTCGGTTAGTTTGTTATTTGTTTATCAATTGCTTAATAGTTATATGTCTCATATTCTAAGCTGAGCTATTATCAGGAACAATTATATAATCAGAATATGTCTGGATTATTATATATTCATTCACACAAAATTAATAGAATAGTTTGGTGTTACCCTCATGTGATTGGGTGTATGGTGTCTAGTATAATATATTATCCACTGATAAAACAAATAACTATAGATGTATATATTTTAGTTTGTATATATGCATGTTGTTAATATTAGCATTAAACCAAGGATGTTGGTAGTAAATCACTTTTGTTATTATTTGGATATTAGAGATTATTAAAAATGCTGCATAGACATTCTTGAATAAATTTTATGACATGGACAACAACTAGTGTGATTTTGTCAAATCATTGATATAATACTAATTTTACCAACATTTTCATGTATTCATGAATGAATTTAAAATAAATATTCACATTATTTTTGGCATTACATATTTTTTTCCCTTGTATATATATATATATATATATATATATATATATATATATATATATATATATATATATATATATATATATATATATATATATATATATATATATATATATATATAATTATTCAAAACAATACAATAATTAATACAGTAAAACAATATTTTAAAAAAACAAATATATACCAATATAATAGAAGTACTTTCAACTATCTATGTAGTCGTTGTCAACTAGATTCAAATTGTATTAGAAAAAACTGTTACAAATGTAAACAAAAAGTAATATGTCATACATCAATTTTCCCACAATTCATTAATTTTTATATTGGCGGCCTGTCTGTTTATCAACTGCTGCTTTTCACTTTTTATTAACATAGCTTCTTTAATTTTGCGTTTATTATTATTTCTTTCAATACACAAAATCTTAACTTTATTAAAATCAAAATCAAAACCATAATTACATGTTACATTATGATCAAAAAATACTGATGGTGATACATCATCATTTCTAACATTCTCTTGTCTTGATTTTTGCACTCGTTTATATAACAACAAATGCTCCTTTGATCTTTTCTCCAATGTACATCGAGATTCCCCAATATATGCCTTTCAACAAACACATAGCCATTTATATATTGCACAACTTTGATTTAAAATACTACACCTATTTTTTGAATTATTTATTAATCTATTTAAATTAGGAGTAGTATAAAATGCAACTCGGCATATATTTTTATATATCTGTTTTATAAATTTCATTTGTTCATTACAAATAAATGGTATTGATATCCAAGTATATTTTATCTTATCAATATCTATAGCATCTAAAATATTTCTATTATTATTAAACTTATTAACAATATTATAAATTAATTTATGATCATATCCAACATTTAACAAATCCATAATAAATACATTTATGTTACTTATTTTATCAGAACTATATTTACATAATTTATTATTCCTAAATAAAAATGATTTTAAACCGGATAATTTATATGCTATTGGCACATTTGAATACCAAGGAATATATCCTCTTTTTTCAATATCTTTTATTACCATACAATAATCTAATTTATTTTTATTACGGGTAACTTTAATATCTAAATTCTGAATTGACATTTTATCTTCAAAAGATTTATTCCATTTTAAACCTTCTAAACTATTTAATTCATTGAGTAATACATTTATAATATCTAAACTTCCACAAACAAAAACATCATCAACATACCTGTAATAAATTTTAATACCTTGGCAATATTTATTATTATTAAGAATTATATCTTCATATCTTGATACTACAAAACTACATATTTGTGAAACCACAGGAAGTCCCATAGGCCATCCGTAATCCATTTTATAATAATTTTCATTAAACATAGCATATATATTTTTATCAATAAAATATAATACATCATTTACAAATTTTTACTTTTTTAACATCAACTTTTTTTAACATTAAAGCATCTAATATAATTTTTATAGATTTTAATCTATCTATTGAACCGTACATCTCACATATATCAAATGTACAAATACTATTATTATTATTAATATTAATATTTTGAATTTTCTTTACAAAATCAAACGATGAATTAATACAGACATTGATTAATAATTTATATATATATATATATATACAGGTTTATTTAAACAATATTAGTGTTTACTAGGATAAGTATTAGAATAACATAATTGAAGTAATCAATTTCATTTATATTAAAATTAATAGAATTGCTTTTAATTAAATGAATTTGAAAAGTTAATTTATAATAAAAATAATTATTTATAAATCTATTTTAAACTTTTATTACTTAATTTTCATTATAGATGCTACATTTAAATATCTGTTAAAGGAGATTAACTTATTAAGGTAAATTAATTTTAATTTGTATATAAAACAGTTGTATTTGCATATATAATTGATGTTATCAAGCAAAATTCGTTAATTATCTTATAAAATATATATTAATCACCATTAATTATTTTACAACTTATATATTAAGTCTAATTGATTAAAAAGTATAATAAGTTAAAAAATATGAGACATTAATTAATTACACATTTTTAATATTTCAAAATCGTCAGTAACATTCCTTAATTTAATGAATCATTTGATGTTATATTAAAAACTATATATATATATATATATATATATATTAAAACAGATACACTGTTTCCCATATATATTTAAAAGATTCCCCTCCTCCCAAATTAAAATGGCATAGTTAAATTTAAATCAGACTAGCAATATTTCAAAAAAAAAAAAAAAAAACCTAATTAAACTAAATATTTTAAAGAAGAGGAAGAAATAATGCAATTTGACCACAATTGAAAATGATGTTTTGACCAAATTAAAAGAAAAATCAAACTTTTTAAAATGAGAAAAAAAAAGTAAAGTGAATACATTTATATTTGTTGACCTTTCTTTATTAAGATTAATAAATTCAAAGTTAAAAATCATTTAAATAAAAATCTCTTTACTGCTTTCAGCACATTCTATATTTCAGAAAAATAATTTGTAAAGCAGAATAACTGTGGATGCAGCAAGGGAAAATTAATTAAAGATTTAAAAACACCTAGCCAGATAAAAAAACAGTCTATTCCCACCAAAGAGCTGTCCAATGAACTGGGATTAATGATATGAACATGGATGAAAACACACTGAAAACCAATTGGATTCAGCAAGCACATCAGGTGAATTGGGTCTGATAAAGAGAAAAGTAGAAATAGGTTGGAGAATTCAGATTAGAGTGGACAGACAATATTTATTTTTTGAGTGAGACGATTGTTAGATTATTATTCTATACTTGAAAATCACAAAAGACAACAATTTAAGAATTTTGAGATTACTAGAAAAGTGAATTTACCCATCAAGCAGCTCCATGAAGACTCAATGTAATATGGGTGGTTATTCCATTTTCTCAGTATCCACTACCATGAAGTAAGCCTTCAGTGCCTGTCCAAGCCTTTAGTGTCATTCAAATTTAAGACCCCCTGTTATTTTGAGAAACATAAATAAATGAAAACCTTAGTTAAAAGGTAAGCATTAGAAAATAATTCAATTATTAATTCTATAATAATAATAATGTTTCACCTATCAATTTAATTCTATAATAAGGTAACAATAGACAATTAAAGAAAAAATATGAAAACATTAATTGTATTATATGTTCAAAATTATAAATGTTCTACAAATAAGGAATGACTGATAACAAACTTATGTGTAAATGTGTGTCCATGTTCGACTGAATAATAATTATCTACAAACAGGAAATTATTATATATTAGAATAATTAAATTATGATAATTTATAAATGTATAAATGCTTACCTGAATAATACACATCTGGATAAAATGATAAGATTGATATAAAAATATACATCAATGTTTGACTGAATAATAATTATGTATAAACATGAAGTTGTTATATATCAGAATAATTAAACTATGATAATTTATAAGTGTTTAAATGCTTACCTCAATAATCCACATCTGAAAAAAATGATAAGATCGATCTAAAAATATACATCTGTGTTTGACTAAATAATAAATATATGTAGTTAAATGATGATGATTTATACATGTTTAAATGCTTATCTGAATAATACACATCAGGATATAGTGATAAGACCTCTATCTATGTTTGACTGAATAATAAATATCTATAGACCTGGAAGTGCTATATATCAGAATAATTAAATGATGATGATTTATATATGGCTAAATGCTTACCTGAATAATACAAACCTATGTTTAAGTTTTACTGAATAATAATTATCTACAAACATAAAATTCTTATATATTAGAATAATTAAATGATGATTTGTAAATGTATAATGCTTACCTGAATAATACACATCTGGATAAAGTGATAAGACCAATGTCTACATTTGACTGCATAATAATTATCTACAAACATGAAATTTTTATAAATTAGAATAGGTAAATGATAATGATTTATAAAGGCACATATGCATATCTGAATAAACAACATCTGAAAAAGTGATAAAACCTATGTATATGTATAGCTGATAAAAAAAGTTTTTTTCACTTCGCTTCTTCTCACCAAGAGGAACTGAAATAAGCTTTTATTTGATACAAATGATGAAATCAATTCAATAATTATTGTTAATAAAATTGTTGTTGTTAAAAATTATTTTTAGTTGTTCAGTTTCATTTTGCATCACTAATCAATTCATTGCATCCTGCTCACAAGAATCTCATGCCTCCTGGGCTATGTCCAACATAACCAGATAATGGTAAGTAAGGTTGTAGTGAGATGAAAATCTAGTGGCACTGTTTGGGAAACCAAATACATACATTTCTAGATGCTTTTAGTCTCTATGGCACTATATCCTCTGATGAGAAGGAAATATTGTTGTAGATGGAGAGACGTCTGCATTGGGGAATACCAATTGATAGTTCCTTCCTGCAATATGCTTATCTGAAAATAAAACCAACCAGAAGTGAGGTTAGTTGTTGTCCATTTACATTTGTCACCCTATTGTGAGGCTTGATCTAGCTATGCTCATAGGCATAAAAGCTAGAATAAAATAAAGAAATAAGGAAAAGGCAAAAGCAAATTATGATTCTGTAAGTAGAGCACATGGTGCAGTGATGTGAAATGGACAAAAATAGGGGAAATAAAAATAAAGAAAAAAGAAGAGCACAAAAATGAATGGAATAAATCATGAAATATGCATAACAAAGACTTGGAACCAAATCATGGAGTATAGTGAGAAAAAAAGCTTATTAAATAAAGAAAGAAAAGTAATCAATAGTAAAAAGGTTATCAAATAGTAAATATAGCAAAGAAACAAATTGTAATTTAAATAGATGATAACCAGAGCAAAAACAAAAACATTATGACCACTGAAAGTAAAGAGAATCTTCCTGAGGAAGGACACATGCAAGAAGATAATGATCTCACAGCAGAAAATTAACAAAAAGCACAGAAAATGAGGGAGGCTTCTATGTTAGACCAGCTGATGGAAATGATAAAAGAACAAAACAAAAAATAGATCAACAAATAGATGAAGATAAACAAAAAAGATAACTAAAAAGATATTAAAAAGAGAAGAAGATAACAAACAAAGGAATAAAAGAACAAAAAAGATGAACAAAGAGAAAGAGATAACAAACAAAAAGAAGAAGATAACAAAAAAAAGATGAACAAAGAGAAGAAAACAAAAAATGAACAAAGAGAAAAAATTAAAAACAAAGAGAAGAAAATAAGAAGCAAACAATAAAAGCAAAATGAAGAATAAAAAAACAAATCACAGAAGTAATAGAAAGTCAAAATGAAAAGTTTGACCAAATAATTAAACAGATGAATAACAAAAAAGAGGTCATGGATAAAGTTAACAGGTCACTAATAGAGTAAGAGGTCAAGATGACCCAAATTTGTGAAGCCATGGATATGAAAATTGAACAAATCCAAGAATCCATGCAGTAGCAGGTGGACAGTCTGATCATCTAAGTGAGAAAACTGAAGATAAAAAGCAGTTCTGCATTGCCAGTAAATGAAGAGGCAGCAACAGTATCAGACAACATTCAAAAAGAAAATGGTAGAAAAATCATCCAAGAAGTACCAGGATTGTGAACCAATTTCTTAAGATAAGAGGATTTTCAGGATGCCCTCATGAAGCACCTATTGAATACATAAAAAGTTTAGACCTATAATTCAATATTAATGTAATGTCCGATGAGGCAAAACTGGCAATAGCTTGGAGCCATTTTCAGCATGCAGATCAAGCCTGGTTGGATTCATTGTTTAGCCAACCCACCAATTTTAATGATTTTAAAAAGGCACTTGGAAATTGCTATTGGAATGATGACTGTCAATAGGAGATCTATTATATAGCATCCCAGGCAAAATTCTCCCTGGTGAACCTTACACATCCCATACAAGTGGACAAATTAAGAGCCCTATTATCAGACCCATTATCAAAACTTCAAATCATCAGGTTGATCCACCACAGTTTTTGTACTTATGTTGAAAGGATGCTAATTGGGATGGATTTCCAGTCCATTGAGCAGGTGGCTGAGTTGTTAACAACATATGTCAACTGTGGCACCTCAGCAACCAAAAAAAAGGAGTGTCCAAGCTGCCAAATAGAGCTCCATGTAGGAGAGATGATGGGCCAAAAATATGTGTTATCCATTATAAGAAGAAATTGCCAACATGATATTACAACAATTATAAAACACCACCATAGTATCATCAACAAAGAAATGAAGCACCATCATGGAAGAAGGAAAAAATAAATTCAACAGGTAAAATGTGTATATCATATCAAACCATATCATTAAAAGGTCACCCAGTAGCAATGAGCTGCAGAGAAGTGAAGATAAAAAAGCAAGTCACCATGATGTTTGGCCTGAAAAACGATCAAAGATAAGAAAATATAGAAGACCATCACCTCAAAATGTGGGAAATTAGCATTGGAGAACAGATCATGATCCTCAGTCTCCCAAACCAGGATGTAGCTGCAGGTCTGAATAAGAAAATTGAGGTAGGTGGTAGAACAAATTTGAGTGTGATGTAGCATTGCTTGAGTTGCATTTTTCATGTTGTGATGCATGGATGATTGTGCAGGATGGCCTGGATGCATTGTGTCATGATGCTCAGAAGTATATGCTCAGCACTATCTAGACCTAGATGATGAGCTCCCAAAGTAGTCTAGCAGTGTATATGTAGGCCTCATGAACAGGTCTTGATATCATGAGTAGACATCATCTAAAGCCCCTAAGACACAAGAGATGAGCAGGACTGGCTGAATGCCTGATAGTTTTTCTGGATACTACTCCTTGGGGATGATCTGTCTATGTACTTAAAGGAGTAGTAGTTAAAAATGAGAAATTTTCTTATGACATCATAGGGCCTTCTGTTCTGGTAGTCCATGATTAACTGTCTGCTCGTTCAGGCATAGGAAGGTGTGGGTTGCATATTCACTTTTTTCACCTTATCTTACTTATTTAAGCAGCATCTCCCCAGGTCAAGAACAAATGATGAAAAGAAAATAATAAATAATAAAAGTTATATTGATGAAATAAAATCATCTTTCCTGGCAATTTCATTCCAAAAACTTGGTGGGGGGGTAATAAAACAGATATACTGTTTCATGTATATATTTAAAAGATCTCCCTCCCAAATTAACATGACATAGGTTACATTTAAATCAGACTAGGAACATTTCAAAAATAAAAATAAAAAACTAATTATACTAAATATTTTAAAGATGAAGAAATATTTCATTATTTGGCTGCAATTGAAAATGATGTATTGGTAAAATTAAAAGGAAAATCGAACTTTTTTAAAATGAAAAAAAAAAAAACTAAAAAGGGGTACATTTATATTTGCAATTACAGAAAGTATCGGCTTTTTTTTTTTATTAAGATTAATAAATTCAAAGTTAAAAATTGATTTACTGCTTTCAGCTTTATCTATATTGCACAAGAATAATTTGTAAAGCAGAATAATTGTGGGTGTCAATTCATTGCCACAGGCAAGAGAAAATTATTTAAAGATTTGAAAACACCTAGCCAGATAACTAAAAACAGTCTATTCCTGCCAAAGGGCTGTTCAATGAAATGGGATTAATGGCATGAACATGGACTAATTGAAAACTAATTGGATTCAGCAGGAAAATCATGTGAATCCGTTCTGATAGAGAGAAAAATATAAATAGGTTGGAGAATTCAGATTAGAGAGGACAGACAGCATTATTTTTTGAGAGAAATGATTGTTACATTATTATATATATGCTTAAAATCATGAAAAAGCATATTTTTGAGATTATTAGAAAAGTAAATTAAACCTTCAAACAGCTAAATGAAAAATCAGTGTAATATGGGCAGTTAGTGCATTTTCTCTTTATTCACTACAATGAAGTAGACCTCCAGTGCCAGTCCAAGCCTTTAGTGCCATTCAAACTCAAGAACCCCTCATTATTTTGAGAAACAGCAATAAATGAAGACCATAGTTAAAAGGTAAGCATTATAAAATAATTTAATTATTATATAATAGTAATAATGTTTCACCTATCAATTATTAATTCCATAATAAGTTAACAATAGAACATTAATGAAATAATATGAAAACATTAATCGTGTTATATGTTCAAAATTATAAATGTTCTACAAATATGTACTCACTGATAACAAATTTATGTGTAAAAATATGCATCCATGTTTAACAGAATAATAATTATTTACAAACATCAAATTGTTATATATTAAAATAATTAAATGATGATGATTAATAAATGTATAAATGCTTACCTAAATAATACACATCTGGATAAAGTGATAAGACCTATGTCTATGTTTGACTGAATAATAATTATCTACATATATGAACTTAATATATATCAGAATAATTAAATAATGATGATTTATAAATGTGTAAATGCTTATCTGAATAATCCACATCTGGATAACATAATAAGACCAATCTAAAATATACAGCTATGTTTGATTGAATAATAATTATATATAATTAAATGATGATGATTTATAAACTTTTAAATGCTTACATGAATAATACACAGCTTGGATGAAGTGATAAGACCTGTATCTCATGTTTGACTGAATAATAATTATCTGCAAACATGGAATTGTAATACATTATAATAATTAAATGATAATGAATTATAAAGGCCTTTATGCATATTTAAATAAACCACATCTGAATAAAGTGATGAAACCTATTTATATGTATTCTTGATAAAAAAGCTTTTTGAATTTTTCACACAAGATGAACTGAAAAAAGCTTTCATTTGATACAAATGATGAACTCTATTGGAAGGACATCAATAACTATTGTTAATAAAATTGTTGTTAATAAAATTTAATTTTAGTTGTTCAGTCCATTTTGCATCATTAATGCTCACAAGAATCCCATGCCTCCTGAGCTATGTCCAGCATAACCACATGATGATAAATAAGTTTATGGAACTCTAGTGGCACCAGTTGGGAAACCAAACACATACATTTTTAGATGCTTCCAGTCTTTAAGGTGCTACATGCTCTGATGAGCAGGAAATATAGTTGTAGATGGCCAGACATCTACATTGGAAAAAAAACAATCGATAGTTCCTTCCTGCAATATTGCTCATCAGGAAATAAAACCAACCAAGAGTGGGATTGGGTGTTGTCTGGTTACAATATATATATATATATATATATATATATATAGATATATATATTGTATATATATATATATATATATATTAGTGTGTGTGTGTGTTTATATATGTTTATATATATATATATAATTTGAAGAAAATGTGGCAAGCTTCCTGTGTTCACTTTTTGCAATTATCCAATTCAAATATTACCAACATTAGAAATAATTAAAACTTGTTAAATATAATATTCTATAATATATATTACTCTCTCTCTCTTTATGTATATATATATATATATATATATATATATATATATATATATGTGTGTGCGTGCGTGTAACTTTGATGTTAAAATAACCAAACAAATACAGTAATATAAATTCAAACGTTTAATCCTTATAGAAGCACTTTCATCTCTCTAAGTCACCGGTTCTCAACTTATGGGTTGTGAGCCCTTTGAGAGTCGAACAAACCTTTCACAGTGGTAGCCTAAGACCATTGGAAAACACATTTCAATTCATTACAGCAACAAAATTAAACATGGGGGGGTCACCATGCCATAAAGAACTGTATTAAAGGGTCATGGCATTAGGGAGATTGAGAGCCACTGATCTAAGTAGTCTTTGTCAATTAAGGTTAAAACTTTTAAAATCAAATGTATAAGGTATGTTCAAAGACAATCACTTTCTATTTTAAGCTTTCCCATAATTCATTAATTCTTACGTTTGCCACCTGACAATTTATTAAACATTTTTATATTTATTTATTATCATTGTCTCCTTTATTTTTTGTTTGATATTATTTCTTTCAATACATAATATTTTTGCATTTTATAACTAAAATCAAGTTCAAAATTACATTTTTTATTATCATCATAAAACACTGATGTTGATATAACATTATTTTCAGTATTATTTTGTGTAGATTTTTGAATTCATTTTAGTTATAGTAAATTTTCTCTAATCTTTTTCTCTAAAGTACATCATGATTTATCAATATCACCACTTCCACATTCAGATATTCACTTATTACTATAGATCTTTGGTTCATAAATGAATTTTTATTCATAGAATAATTTATTAACTTATTTAAATTAAGAGGTGCGTAAAATGCAATTTCATATATGTTTGTATATATTTTCATTAAAATATTTATTTGTTGTTTTGAAAGAAAATGTGTTGATATCCATATTTTTTTTATTATTTCCAGTTTCAATTTTTATGTTATTACATTTTTATTATAATTTTAAAGTGTATTATTAATAACATTACAATCATATTCAATAACTAATAATTCATTACTAAATATATTTATAGTTTTGTTTTATCATAATATATATATATATATATATATATATATATATATATATATATATATATATATATATATATATATATATATATATATATATATATATAT
>JAQFVV010000067.1:2214120-2351620 GCA_028023455.1 Epiperipatus broadwayi | reverse complement strand
GGATGCTAATAAGAGTAATAAAACATTTATTAATAACAATTCTGAACCCTAATTTAATCATATGCCACATATTTATTTAATTATAAAACTATTGCAAAATTATCAATTATCATATTTAATATAAGATAGATAATGATGAGGATCGGGTATCTTTTTATCTACATCACCACCTATTCTAAGCAAAGTAGAATATATTATTAGCACTGTAATATGATGATTTATCATTTCCAGACAGATTAAATAAATTGAGTTCTACTGGCAAATCTATATATTTTAGGGCTATGCTATGTTAACCATATATGTATATATGTGTGTGGAAATGGAGAATCAAATGTATATAATCAAGCAATTCATTTGGGCTTTTAATTTATCAAAACATTTATTAAAAATTAAAAGACAAAATAAATAATGAATAAACAAAAAATAATATTATTCTATGCACTCTGCTAACCAATTACATTGCTCTTATAGCAAAACCAAAATTAACTAATATTTAATATACGAGTCATATATTTTCGAATATGTGTGCTTTTATAATATCTTAAACATAATGTATTTTTAAAACATAATTTTATTAGCTTATTTATAAAACTTAGATGATGCCATAAATCAATCATCTTTTATATATATTATAAAATTTATACAACACTTATCTGTTATAATCAGTGTATATCATCTAACACTAACTATACAAGAATAAAGAAAGGCAGGGAAAAACAATAACAAACACTTATACTTATACATGTGAGGGTTAAATAATATCTCCAAACTCAATCTAAATAATCTAATTGTCCCTTAACCATTTCTACCTTCAACTTATAACAGACAAGGTTTTAATTCTTTATTTTTTTAAATAAACTTTATTAACAAATTGAAGCATAATAAATACATTTTTTTTTAAATAATAATTTATAGCATCATGCACACATCCGAACATCTATAACCACCTATAATATAATTTCCAGATCATATAAAATAATAAATTATCATATTATAATGATATGAAGTTACATTGTTTTGCTTTTTTTAAAGAGAAAAAATTGGTTATACATTTATTATAAGTAATAACAAAAATACTTACCAATATCTCATCATTACATGTTAATTTTTTTAAACAAAATTGAAAGTTGAAAAAAATATACATATCAATTTTAAAAATAACAATAAATTATAACATAAAAAAATGTCTATTCATTGTTAAAGTATAATTTGTTAAGAATGACAATAGTCTTTTTTATCCTAGAATTCAGTTATAGGTGTGATAAATATAATTTGCATGCATTGGAATTATTTTGTTATATATGCATGAATAGCAAAGTTATACAGTATAAAATTAACTTCTTGATATAAGATTAAAAAGATAAACTTTTTTATTTTTAATTTTATTTTGTAAAATATTGATAGAAAATTTTAAAATTGAAAATCAAGCATTTAATTATAGCATCTAATAATAAAAGTTGAGCTAGATTTATTTTACACAATTTTGTAATTTTAATATTATTCAGCTTTGGTAATACTTCAAAATAAATCATAATAATTTAGCTTACATATCATCCAGGCATTTTGAAGTAGTGAATATGGATCATCATTTGACAGAGATTTGGAGGCTGGTATCCCTCTGGGGTGTCTTTATCTCCTCATTTTTATATCATTTCAGTAGTATAATAACAAAAATTCTCCACAGGTATATTATTAGAATCCTTGTGATGTTTTTTTTTATATTTGTTCTAATACTCTTAGAGAGTTATTGATTCTTTTAAGTTTTTTTTACATCTTCTTTGGAACTTTTTTTTTTACTTTCCTTCAAGTTTTCAACTCTATGTCTTTCTTCACTCACGCCCTCTGTCTTTTTTTATTACAATCAACTTTGGAAGTGTGCCAGAATTTTACTTATAAAATTTTAACAATACACTGTTTGAACAAAATAAACATAATAATAAAAAATATTAAACATTAATTATTAATTTAGAAATGTTATTTACTGTTATACAAATAATCTTTATCATTTTTAAACATAAAATTATGAACAATACATAATTAGTAAATAATAAATAAAATATAGGAAAGAAAATTCTAATTAATAATATATCTATATATCTGCTTATTATGACATGTAATTTTTTCTACTACATACAAACATCCTTAATATTGGTCATCCTCCTCTTCTACTACCAAACATATATAATCCAAAACTCTACCAATCAGTACACCCACATAAAGTTTTAATTTTTTTTAAATCCTAATTTTAACTAGCAAATTACATCTCAATTCATTTTTCTCAGATAATTAACTTTAGCCATTGTTAACACAAATGTGAACTTTCCACATTTCTTCCTGGTGCCAACCTGGAAGGTCACAGTCCTTCCCCCTTATGAAAGAAAAATGAATTGGATAAGCAACAATCAATATTAATAGCACATCAAATTTTACATTAAGATCATTCCTCAATTAGAAAATTATGTTTATCGAATAAACGTAAAACAATAAAACATTTAATGCTTTTACAAACACTTGTTTCTATTATATTTTAGCAACATTAAATAAGCAAAAAAATAACTAAATTCTATATTGAACAATATGTATAACTTTTATTAATCATGTCTTGCAGGATCTGGAATCAAACTGTGAGCATTATAGGTTACTTTAAACCTTGTGTTTATATTCTTGATCTCCTTTCTTCTAACGAGTTTTTTCCTACAAGATTTCATTTTCACTTTACCAGATTTAACTCTGATCTTTTTAATATATCTTACTTTATTCTTCACTTTCTTAAGATTATAAGAGGGAAAATACATGTGTCTAAGTTAGCAGATTATATATATATATATATATATATATATATATATATATATATAAAAAAAAAAATAATAAAAAAAAAAAAAAAAAAAGTTAAAATGAAGATTTGCACGGGTTAAATATATAAAATACATATTTTGCGGGTTCATCCGTGTTAAAAACTTTTAATATTAATATACTGACATTTTGACTTGGTCACACAAGCCATCCACAGAGTTATAAAAGGTAGAAAGATGGTTGTAGATGTGCTACAATCACTGATTTGAATAAAATGTTAAAATTCCACCAATAGCAAAAAATGTTAAATTTAGGAATGTTTTTTAAAAAAATCTTTCCAAATAGGAGGAAGTTTACATGTATCATCTCGCTTATTGATACAATCTGGCCTTTTAAGTATCTCAATGGCTTTTCTAATTTTGCATTGGTAGAGATTATCACATTTGGATATGATCCTGGTACTAGAAAAATAAAATTTATGACCTGAATCTATAGTATGGAGTGAGAGTGCTGATGATGATGAGTGTTGTTTAACTGAATTAGCATGCCCATCTCTCCTAACACTGATGCAACAATTACTCATACCTATGTAAGAAACTTTACAATTTTTACATGAGATTTGATAGACACCATGAGATTCAAGAGGGATTGAATTCTTAGGCTTGGCTATTATACTGCTGATCTTTTGATAAGCAGAAAATGCTGTATCTATATTATAGCATTTTAAAATAGGTCCAATACTGTCTGTAGTTCCTATTACATATGAAACACAAATCCTAATAGCTGATTTATCATCTTTTTGTTTTCTATTTTGTCTATTTTGGGCTTGAAATAAGGCTTTTTTTATAAATTTGTAATTATAACTATTTGCTAATAAAACACTATTAATATGATTTATTTCTTCTTTCAGATGTGTCTCATCTGAAAGGTTAATTGCTCTATTTAAAAGAGTTTTGGCTACAGAAACTATCTGAGTTGAGTGATGATGAGAATGGAAATGCAAATACCTGTCTGTGTCTGTATCCTTTCTGTAAATAGAAAAAGATAAACTATTTGGTGTTCTGGTGACTAGAACATCAAGAAAAGGGAGTTTTCCATCAGACTCTGTCTCCATTGTAAATTTAATATGAGGATGCATATTATTTAAATGTAAGAAAAAATTATCTAATTTATTTTTTCCATGTTGCCATATGACAAAACTGTCATCTATGTATTTGAGCCAAATGAGAGATTTTAAAGATGATGATTCTAAAGCACGAGTTTCTATATATTCCATGAATAAATCAGCTATTACTCCTGAGATAGGTGAGCCCATAGGAGTACTGAAAACTTGTCTGTAATGTTGTCCATTGTATACAAAATATGTATTTAAGAGACAATGTTTAATTAAAGCAATAATATGGTCTGGTAAATTGCAATGTTGTGAGATTATATTTAAAGCTTCATCAATTGAGATACTTAAATGGCCATATTGTATTAATAAGCGAGATGATATATGTAAACTTCCTCCTATTTGGAAAGATTTTTTTAAAAAACATTCCTAAATTTAACATTTTTTGCTATTGGTGGAATTTTAACATTTTATTAAAATCAGTGATTGTAGCGCCTCTACAACCATCTTTCTACCTTTTATAACTCTGTGGATGGCTTGTGTGACCAAGTCGAAACATCAGTATATTAATATTAAAAGTTTTTAACATGGATGAACCCACAATATATATATATATATATATATATATGGATAGATAGATAGATAGATAGATAGATAGATAGATAGATAGATAGATAGATAGATAGATAGATAGATAGATAGATAGATAGATAGATAGGTAGGTAGGTAGGTAGGTAGGTAGGTAGATAGATAGATAGATAGATAGATAGATAGATAGATAGATAGATAGATAGATAGATAGATAGATAGATAGATAGATAGATAGATAGATAGATAGATAGATAGATAGATAGATAGATAGATAGATAGATAGATAGATAGATAGATAGATAGATAGATAGATAGATAGATAGATAGATAGATAGATAGATAGATAGATAGATAGATAGATAGATAGATAGATAGATAGATATGAAAAATATGCATTAAAACACTGACATTTTAATCAGTTGTATGTAATGAGTGTGGAAAGCAAAATAGTACATCTTAAATAAATAAATTAAATAATCAGATTTAACTAATTAATTGCGTTGGTTAGTGAAAGATTTGCCATCATGACAGAGAGCATTCCAGATTTGTAAATAAAGATATAAAGAATGATTAATGCAGTATGCTATTATAGATTACAATAAAAAATAAATGAGGTCTGTTATAATCCTCTGAGTGGATTTGCTAAAAAGAAATCCATGGTATATATAGGGCGATCATACCAGAAATGTTCCTCCAGCCAAAACATGTCCCTGAATAATAATAATAGATTTGACGTGCTGGAATTTCCATACACATTTTAATGGCAATGCCTGGAAAAGATCTCTAGTAGTAAATATATCTACTATTTAGTGAGAGTCAATGATTGGACTGATCAAATTTAAATAAATTAAAACTAAACTTAAAAGAATAAATTGTTCTCCACACTTGGTAAGTTATCAAATAATTCATCATCAAAGATTACAAAATAAGTTTGTCTTTTAGTTAACATAGATAGACTGGGCATTGAATATCATATTCACTTCTGCTGAATTATGATCACATATAGCATAATAAATTGTACAGCACAATTTTAATATTTTACGGACACAAATAAACATATATAAGTATAAAACATATACTGGTAGTATTTGATATGAAAAATGCTATGAAAGATGTGTTTTAAAAAGATTCTCTTTAAGATATTTGGTTCACAGAAATTGTGATAGATTTTACTTAACTGATTTAATAAAATGCATTATTCTCTCAGAGATAATTACAAGGGCCATAGTAAGTTGGAGAAAATAATAGTATACCCAACTTTTAATATAATTTCAAACATTTAAAAATAAATTTATAATATAAAAGCTACAAAACTAAATGAGCTTTCTCCATTAATTAATTTAATGCAATATGTCTTCTTGAAATAATTTTAACTGGATAAAATAAGAAAGCAGGTATTATTGAGTTTTGTATTTGCCAGATTCAGTAAGTCGATATTAAAAAAAAATTATGATAGATTTGCAGCTTCAAAGTAATCTGGAATTTTTCATAAAATTGATAGTTTTAGATTTAAAGAAATAAAGTTAAAGACTTATTTGAAAATTAAGTTGTATAAACAGTATAGATACATATACAATACAAATTAACATCGATTTAAAAACAAAGTAAGCTAAAATCAGAGGTTTGTGGCAAATTGGATGTTACCTCAGAACCAATCCATAGATATTCCATGGCTGGGAACAGTCAAGTTATAAAATTAGGAATTCATTCAGCAGGCTTGCTTGATGCAGTTCAGTCTCATGGGATGGAATGTTGAGAGCACTGGAATGGCATTGTGATGAGCTAGTGGAAACAGAGCTCCAAGAAGCAAGTGGCTGATCTTTTCACCCCATCATTTTTTAGGCACAATATGACTATAAACACTACTGAACTCTCTTCATAATCTGTTCTGCAATATTCTCAATTTTTTTACTATTTATACTAGCCAGCTTTATCTATCAGGATCCAATGCACGTGATGTTTGCTCATGACTTTCTCTGTGGCCAGCATTTTCCTGAGCAGGAAATCTAAAATCCTGTATTAAACATACCCCAAGGGTTCATTTTCTAATTAAAATTAAATAACCACAGGCATGATTAAGTTTATCAGTCATAATATTAACAAAGCCTATTTAATTGAGATTTACATTAACGAAATGTAAATTTTATTCACAAAAATTTTAGGAATTTGGTACATTCTATAAATAATATGATGACTTTTAAACTTATATTTGATATAACACTTAAATAACAAATTTACAAAATATACCTTACAAATATTAGATTGTTTACATAAAGGATCCTTTGCTGTAGATTTATCAAAATATAAAATGTTACCAATTGATTAATTGGAAAAATGAACTTTAATTAAAGAATTTAAAATATTTGTAACCTTTTATAGATATCTAGGATTCAGTTATTTACTTTCAGTGTCAATTTAATAAAATAAATAATAAAATATACATTTCTACAAATATTGTAGCATAAATCACTAATATAGAGAGGTTAGCTTTAATCATAAAACATAAATTAATGTAATATCAATCAGATAAAAGATTATAATATTAATTATAAATATTGATTATAAGATACAACAAATATAAGTTTAAGTTAAAGTTGAGAAATGTTTTTTTTTTGTTTTGTTTTTTTTTTGTAAAATTGTCAAAACTTTATTTCTAACTCTATATCATTTAGAAAAACTATGATCAAATATTAGGTACATAATTTTGATTACTGTGATTAATGGAATGATTATGAAATTTTGTAAATAATATTAATAAAGTGGCAACTGGTTTTATTTGATTATTATGTTTTCTTAACAATAGTTTATTAACTGGTAACTGTTGCTAATTAATTTTACTGAAAATAATTAATTTGGATTTAACTATATGATATGAAGCAGTTGTTTGTGAAGCTTATATATATATATATATATATATATATATATATATATATATATATATATATATATATATATATATATATATATATATATATATATATATATATATATATATATAATTCAATGTCTGTATTTTTAAAGCAATATACATAATTATATAACTGAATATTTGTAAATACAGTAACTAAATAATTAAAAAATTTTATCCACTTAGAAGCGCTTTCGATTATCTCAGTAATCTATGTCAACTAATTTTTTTTTAATTATTTAGTTACTGTATTTACAAGTATTCAGTTATATATATATATATATATATATATATATAACTGAATACTTGTAGGCACAATATATATATATATATATTGTGCCTCTTTTTATAGGTCAGAAATAGTCAATTATAGAAAATTATTAAAAATTTTAAATTTTAGAATATGTTCTTTTGATATAATAATTAGAGTTTGTCAATTATATTATAAAGTACAATTTGAAGCTAAAGCAAATATGTAGTATATAAAATTATAGCGAATCATTTAAAAATAGTTATATAAAGCTAAAAATATTGTTGCATAAGGTTGCAAAAGCTGGCCATATTAAATAACACAGCTATAAATATTTAAATTTATATTTAAATGTTAAATTTTAATAGTTTAAAACTTATAGTTAATAAATGTTATATTTAAGTTTATAAATTATCTTTAATAATCAAAATTAATATCATATATATTTTAACAGTAATTTATATGGTAGTGAAGATTATATTCAGTTCTATATTTCCAAATTATATTCTTCCAAATTTTATAATTATATTATTTAATATAATAAAGTGTTGCAATTTTATTAATCTAGACAGAGAAATAGATTGAAAATTGTCTGTCTCAATTTTATATTAATTATGTGACTTTTAATACATGGTTAAACACACACGCTTGTTTGAATTAATAACAAAGTTTGAGATATTTTCAATGTTATATTATAGAGTTGAATAAAATTATTGCCTATCATAAATGCAAATAAAAGCAAATATTATGTTAACTGTCATTATAATATTTTTAAACAATGCAATAAAGATGGGTACAGTTAATAAAAAAGTTAATATTTTGTTTAAATAATAATAGATAAATTAAATGTTAAAAGTGGAATAAATTCATTAAATATTGTTTTAAAAGTTAATTTTAAAATATTTTTAAGTAATTTATCAAAGTAATAATCAATCTGAAAGTTATATTTTAAATAATATTTTTGAGTTTATTATATCATAATTTTTATTTTGGAAATTTAATTCTGTAAAACTGAAAATATGTAAATTTGTTCTCAAGCTAAAAGTAAGAATTAACCAATAGGATAAGGTATTCTTGTAAGATATAAATATCATTGTAACTGATTTATCTGGAGAGATTAATAATGGATTGAAACCAGATAAAGGTATATTAGTAGCTATTAAAGAGATAGTATTTTTAAATTTTTATTTTAGTCAACTTGTAGTACTTTCTTATAGTTTTATTTGCAAAAACTAATTGATTTTTTTTAAGAAGTATTTTGCAAAAGAGAGTTTAAAATATAATATATTTTAGAAACTTCGTGAAAATGATTTGCTAAGCTTTAACAGTTTACTTGCCAGGATTGTTTTATTCTAAGTTTAACCTAAAATTTCACAAGGAAAAATGGATATACTACGAAATAAAATGTATATAAATTATAATAATATAAAAATGCATAGAGTGTTTATGGATACTATTTTATTAATGCTTCACCGAAGAACTGTTTTAGTACATAAAAACCACAGTATGGATATTATACGGATGCAATGGAAAGCTATTTGCTGTCTAAAAAAATTTGAGACACATTATTTATAAGCTTATCCAGGAGTTTTAAAAAAGAATAAGATACTTATATCTTATGAATTTTTATAGAATATCATAATGAAAAAAATAAAATGTTTAGTCCTTTTTGAAAGAAACATTTTTCTAAAAAAAAATCTTGAAAGAATTAAAGGAAGAAATTACAGAGATGATTTTATTAAAAGCATTGTGATATATAAAACTTCTAGTCTCAGAAATATTAAAAACGCATCTCTAGAAGTATTTGTTTTTAAGCAATTTATTAAGAATGGAAACCTATATAAAAAGTGAACATATAATTAAATAAAAAGATGGATCTATGAAAATACAAATAGTAATTAAAAGTTTTATCAAATAACTAAAGTTAAATTGGATGGAGTGATGCATCAGATGCGCCGGCAGAGAATATTGAAAAAACTTCGTGGGAATAATTATTTAATATTACAGTTTAATAATTATCATTCTGAACAGTAAAGACCCAGGATTATTTTCTATAAACTTTACTAAAATGGATTAATAATTATTTTTATTTTTAAACTTTAACTCTAGAGAAAGTAATAAACATTTTTCGAACTTTATCATGAACTGTTTGTCAAGTAAAAATTAATGGAAGAAATAAGTAATTATAGTTTTTTGATTTTATTTTATTAACTTAGTTAAATGTAAATTTTCTATTTTTTATAAGATTAGGAAAACATAAACATTAAGTCATTAATAATATTAAAATTTTATAATAGAATAATCTAATAATTCGGATAAGAATATTTTTGGATAAAGTGTATGGATGTATATTTTCTTTATGTATGCAATGATCAGTATCTAGTGGATGAAGGAAACCTACTTAAATGATGACCAGATAAAGGTTATTTGGTAATGATAATGAATATTAATAATTTATAATGTATATTCTTTGTTTTCTTTTAGATTATCTATGAATAGTGAGAATGGAGAATAAATGTTTTACTTATAAATGTAAACACATTTTTCATACAACATTTTAAAAACATTATGAGATACAATTGATTTGAAAATATGCATACAATGATTTTTATATTAGTGATATAATCCAACATAGTAACAAATATTTATGTGATTCTTTTAAAACTTTTCATGTTATTGGATAATCAAATGTTGTCTGATTAGATTGTATATGATTAAACATACAGAATAATGAAATACGCCAACTTTTCTTGTGGAACAGTGGATTGTTTTTTTTAACTATCAGTGAATTTTATTTATTGTTTTTGTAAATGCAGATAGTTATTTATCGATATAAGATGTGGAAAATCTCGAGAAATAATAGGGAGATAGTGGCATGGAAGTACTTGTGTAGACAGGAAACCAAGATGATGTTTTTTTAAAAAAAATAAGATGTTATAAGAAATGTGAATACTACTTATAGTCTTTGTGTAGATATCAGCATAGTTAACAAAGCCCTATGACTGGTACACATTTTATTTGGACAGTGTTTATATTCTTTAAATATTTGATGTTCTAATAAAGCTGAAGGAATAGCTTTAACATTGTTTATGTACTAGAGGTATTAGACAGGTAAAGGTCATACCTCTATTTCTGGTTAATGCACTGTGCCATAATTTTTGAGATATGTTATGAGTGATACTCTGACTTTCTTCCTTAGTTCTATGCATCTATTTTGCTATCTTTATTTCATGTGACTGCATCGTTTAGTAAGATATTTTTAAAAGAAATGGTAAATAATTTAAAGCTTAGGTTATGCTATCGTTTTGTATAAGATTGGTTTATTTACTTAGAAGGAATATAATTTTATAACTTGAAATTGAAGATCCAATGAATCCTAAAAGAAAGGAAAGAATCATAGAATGTATTTTGAATTTATTTCGGAAATGAAATATAAATTTTTAGAATGGAGTATCTAAAACAAAAATGTTTTCTTTAAGATGTTAATAATTTTTTGAATGCGTTATTATTATTATTTTTTTTTAAAAAAATAAGTATTGCATATTTTTAAAATACAATAGTATAAAATAAATGATGTAAAGAATAGGCATAGTATACTTTTATTTATTGAATAATAGGAGTATATCGGTAGTTACATTTATATCATGCCAAGGTAAGACTAAAAGGGAATATGTTATGTTTAGTAAACAAAGTTGTGATAAGTGATATCTACTAAAATCTAGTAATGAATTTTTGGATAAATATTTTATGTAACATCTTTGACATTGCAAGATGAAATTTGATTTAATATTTTAAGAAATCCATACTAATTATAATGTTAATTTTGTTTTCTGTAGAATGTTTTTCCTACGAATGTGTTTTAAGGAAAATATAGTTTAATAATATTAAGGAGATAATATTTTTGTTAATAAAATAAATAAATATATTCGTAATAAGTTAACCATAACGAGAAACTAAATGGTAACATTTTATTTTGTCTTAAATCTAAATAAAGATATAACTAAATATAAATTATTTTTCTAACCCAATAGATAAAATGTGAAGTATAAAATAAGAATATCCACTGTAAATAGTGTACATAAATTGTTTATTTTATTTTGTTGTTATTAATAAACTTTGTTAAAATTCGTTTTTTTTTTTTAATTTTTGTGTCTGAATTGTTTATTTCTCCACTTCACTGCATGAAGTCATGATATATTCATAATAATTGAAACAAATATATAATTTTGCACAAAAAGATAAATAAAGAATTATTTTTTAGAATTTAAATATTTTATTGGTATTCTTTTAATTAAATAATCATAATTTTACATTATTTTATTGGTCATAAAGTAGTCATCATAATAGTACATTGAATTATATGTATCAGTTGCCACACACTTTTATTTGTCAGATTATCAAATGCTACCACGTATTTATTATATTATTACATGAAGATAAAAGATTATATTATATTATTTGATTATTTTATTATGGTAACAAAAATATAACGAAAATAAAAGATATACAGAGTTAGTTTTACAATGAAGAATATTATTATTACTTTATTATTATTAGTTTAGTGTAGTAGATTATGGCATAAAATCCCTTTTCTTATTTTACTACCGTAATTTTAATTATTTTAGAGTAAATGTATGAGCCTGAGATTTTATTGAGCTAGATTATTATAAATACAAGATTAAGAGGTAATTATTCGCTTAATCTTAGTTAGTAGAAGTTATTAAAGTCGTAAGAATACTATGAGTTTGTTATTTGAAATACTAATAAGGGGGAGTAGTGTTCTTATGCCATTGAGGTAATATCCTGTAGGATATTGGCTCAATGTAATCTATCTTGTCACCTGTATTTTCACTTCAAGTCTCATGAAAATATTAAATATTTATTTAATTTATTTTATAAATTGAACTTATTCCTATTTTAAGTTTGAGCTAGTGAAATATTTAATTTTAATGCTGAACATTTCATTTATTAATTATTAACTGAGCTAGAACCCGTTTTATTTATATCATATACTATTCTGAAGTGAAGATGCACAAAGGCACGGTTAGAATAAATATATATATATATATATCATATTATTATTACTATTTTCGGGATATTCCGTGTAGTGAAAACTATAAAATATTTGGAGATGCATCAGAAATGATAAAAACATAGTTTATTGTTTTTATTTTAACTTTTCATTAACATGTATTTTAAGGCTTTGTTTTTGTTAATTTCTCTCTATATACTATAATGTTGAAGAATTTCATGCTATATAAATTAAAACTATGTCATTTGTGTGGACAAAATATAATTTGGAAAGGGCAAAACAATTCTTTATGCAATATTTTTTTTTTTAAAAAAAAAAAAAACATTATATAATTTTTTGGGCAATGAGGGATACAAGTTGTTTCAACTTTTTTTTTATAATTTCTAAAAATAATTTCACTACAGTTACACTTTCCAGTGATGGAACCCGTTATTTGTCGGTTTATTAAAAATAATGGCTTTTAATAAATAGACATGATACAGCAAATGCGAAGAATAAAGCATGTTTAATTTAAAGGTTTTATGCAATAAATCATTATATTATGAATTCAATGTCAAATAGTGTGTCAAGAATGCGTGGTTATTTGGACGTTATTAAGCACCTCAATACATTATATATATATATATATATATATATATATATATATATATATATATATATATATATATATATATATATATATATATATATATATATATATATGACAACTTAGTTAATCGATTAGTTTATAATAATTTTAAATAAATTAATGTACCTGATGGTCTACATTAGAAAAGGACTTGGCTAGTTACAAACAATCTTGATAGTTGTCTGAACAAACTTAAATGAGAAATTAAGAATACTCATTTGCCAGAGGTGGATGGAGTATTCCCTGAAAACTACTATATTCTTTAAATAACAGTTGATAATGAATATTTACATAATTTAAATATGAAATATAAATCAATCTTAAATTTATACAAAAAAATTGTACTCATTATTCATAAAAAATTCAATCTTATAGATCACGTTTTTCAACATGTCAAATGGTGTTAGAGCATTGACTCCTTGAAATATATTTATCCTTTTGTAATAAAATGAGCTTATATTAAATTATAGTTATGTAATTATTGGATAAAAACTTTGACAAAAATAAATAATTAAAGACGTGATTAATTTATTCATTTTATGTGTATTGCATCGAAATTGATCTTTAAAAAGTCGTCTTAAATAATAGCATGCAATATTTAATATAAATAGTATTTAGTTAATAGAGGAAAAACGAAAATCATGAAAACATATAGTTGGTAAATGGTGCAAAAACAGAATGTCTTGGATAATATAATTTAATGTATATGACCTATTCATAAATTTGCAGTTTTTTTTTTCCTGATAAAAATAAGATTATATTTTCAAAATATAAAATAATTATTCTATATATTTTACTAAAGAAATAGCAGTTAAAAATATATTGCAAAAATATTGTTTATGTAAGTTTAACTTGAAAATAAATTTTGCTTTGAAGCAAACAGTAATAATTGAACTAGCCGGTATATATTACATTATTTAATTTATTTATTCGTTTGCCTTTGTTTTAATTTTTTGTTATATTAATAAAGCTATAAATGAAATATGAAATATTTTTATTAACTTATTTAAAATATGATAAAGGAATATTAAAAGAAAAAGAATTTAATGGTTTAAAATAATCTGTAATGTCAATTTTAAATACAGAACTAAACTACAAGCATAATTGTCTTGATAATAAGACATTTGATGTAAATGCAAATAAAAACACAACTCTGCTATTTCATGCTGAAGAGTAATAAAAAATAAAATGATTTAAAAATAATATCAAAAGAGAAACAATAATTAAAAGGTTATAATGGATCTGTTTTCATGTTTGTCATAATTATCCACTTGATGAATGAACTGTGTTGAAAAGTCTATTCAATTTTCTGCATGTTTCCACTACTATTAAGCTGTTTAATTATGTGATGTTACTTTACTTTAATATAATCTTGCTAATCTTATTTATCAATCACAATTTTTATCATGATATTCTTCTTTGCCTACAACACTATATATCCAAAAAGTATAACTTTTAATATTTTATCCTTTCCAACAACATCTACCTTATCCAAACACCAACATTAGTTTTTTCAGCTGTCCAAGATACTCAAAGGAATATTCATTAAAACCTCCATTTTAAAATCATTACTACTTCATCTTTCATTTCTAGAATGTCCATGGCTTACATGCATAAATTGCAATGGACCTGTAAATTGTTAAAATTTATTTAAACATTTACACCTCTGGGTTTTTATATGGGTGATAATTTTGCAGTGTCTTTAATATTAATAAATTGTGATTTATTTTTTCATAACATTCTTTATTTTCATTTATTCTGAAGTACAGATGACAGGCTTTAAAACTTGTTTCAATGGAAATACCTTTTGTTTTGCTTTTATTTAGCCATAATTCATACACTTTTTTTTTTATCAATCATCCTAATAAATTGTTTTTTTTTCTCTATTGCTTCAATCATTCAACTTTCTCAAATATAAAATCCCCTCAGAAAATAATCCAAAGTCTCTCTCTTTCCACTCCTATTATAATATTGAATAAGTATGATATAAAATATTGTTAGAGAATGTCTTTCATAAATCAAATGCATTTTGATAATCTATAAAATGGCTGTTGGAATTTATTCATTTTAATGAGAATAAAGTTTAGATTAGTTGTCTGATTCTTTGTTTAGAATTATTGTCTAAAATTCCTGTTTTATTGTCAATTCATATTCCATCTTTCCCTATTCTCATTTAAAATTTTTTTAAAATATTATATTGATGATAATGTAAAACAAGAGCTCTATTGCTCTACAATTGACATACTGAGCAAGATATTTTTTATTAACTACTGTCTTAAACAAGCAAGATTGAGTTTTATCTTTTCTTGAATAACTTTGATAGTACTTCATCAGTTTTTGATATTTCATACTAGAATTTTTTGACATAGCTCTTACTATTTCACATTTTCATAACAATGATTAATATTCTGAAAATATAATAACAAATGTTGTTGTGTTACTTTGTATACATCTTTCTAAAATTCTCTTCATTGACTGACAAACTTTTCTGGATATATTAATCCTTCACCATTTTTGTCTTTTATCATAATTAATTTTGTAATAAACATTGTCATAATTGTTTTCATAATAAAAAACATTTTCTTACTATTACCACAATGTTTACTTCCATTTCAACTTCCATGCATAAGTGATTAGTTTTTTTCTTGGTTGTCTCTCATTATTCTCTTCTATATCTCTCATTTCAGTTATTCATATTTTAGGAATAACTGCTACCAATGTCCTTTTACATTATTACTCTCATCCATACATTTAAAATTACTTGTTTGTTAATCTAAAAACATTTTCTGATAATGCATTACTAGGTCATCTCAATTTTTTAACTACTACTTTCTAATAATGTGTAATTTCATCTTTATGTTAGCAATTAAATTTTATCCATGTCTGAATTAGTTTCTTCATATGTTTTGCATAAATTTAATACATATTTTTTTCCTATAAATTTTTGTAAAGTCAATTTGATTTTTAGCACCATCATCAAGCAAGACCTAGGTGTATCATCTCTTTAACACCATTAAAAGTTATCAATGCATATATTTTTTTATATGCAGAAACTTTGTTTTTGTTATAACTAAATTATTTATACTGGAGAAAGTAACTAAATCCGACTCAGATATGTTCCACCAATCTTAAGCTTTCACAAATGTTTGACATTCTCTTCATCTTGGATTATAAGTATGTCTATTTTTCTACATTGATAAATGGACTGCATTACATTTTTGAAATGTTATATATCATGTGTTGCTGCAATAACAGGTTTGTAACATGGCATTAATACCAGATCCATTCAATTATTTCATTTACTAATCCATAATACTAATATTTTATTTTATCATTAACATATCCACAAGGCCACATTCTGATGATGTTTTTTTTTCTTTTTTTTCAGACAATTTGTTCATCAACTGTGTTGGAATACTTAGTCTGTGTAACTTTTGTGTTTTTGCAAAATGACAAATATTTGTTTCAATCTTATGTACTTCATGGACCATCAATCTTCATTTAGCAATATCTTTAATACTTTCAAAATTTCATTATTTTAATTTCTTTTGCATAAGATTTTTTAATATATTTTATCTTTAGGTATCTACTTTTTGAGCCTACTTTTATTGCTCAATAGGAGTTGTGAGTCATAATTATTGAAGTCATCATGAATCATCATTATTTACAATTTTCATAATTAAAAAAAAAATGTCCAGTGATAGTCATATACAGCAATTATTATAAATCTAACAAGGTAGCTAAATTTTAAGATTTTTTTTTCTCATGTGTCATAGAATCAGCCAGGAAGTGAACCCACTAACCCGGGGCAATTGCTTGTAAAGCAAGTGTTGCTGACCTCTCGACTACCAATGTGTGACTAAATTTTAAGATTTAGTTATTTCCAATGGGCCATAATACTATTTTTCAATCACTCTGCTCTTAATGATTTTAAATACACATGCATCATCTTTTTCTTGCCATCAAGATAAATCTGTTTAACTAGTTGGTCATAACTTCATGCAATTAGGAATTGGCATTTGAAATATCACTAACAAATAAAATATTTATAAACAACCTTTATCTGGTTTAGCTCTACAATTGAGCAGATGCATAAGAGTGCAACTACTATCTGCACTCACAGATGAGAGTTTAAATATTGAGAATGAAAAACAACCATCTTGATGATGGATGCTGATTCATCAGACGTGTTATCTCTTTTGTCACTCTTATAAAACTTTATCTTAATTCCTTATAATGCGTTTGGATTGCAACCCATCATAATGGTTAAAACTAAATGACAAAATTAAAATGTTTAACATTTTGATTGAAGAGTTTTTATTTAAAATGAACCAGAAGTTTGGACAATTACGAAAAAAACTGAAAAATTGTTGATGGTTAAATGGATATCATTTAATATTAAATAGAAAAATTATCACTTAGATTCACGAGGTTAAGAATAATAAAACAGTAATTAGAGAAAATGATAAAAACAGTTTCTGAACAAAGAAATGAGAGATTAATTAATTAAAAAATAATAATAATTTTAAGACTTTAAAAAAATGTTCACTTAAGAATATAAAAAGTCATTTGATAAAGATATAAAAAAAATGTAAAATGTAATATAAAAATGATATGTTCATTAATACAAAAATTAAAAAAATGATCCTGACATATGACTTATAAGCATAGTTTATTGGTGATAGGTGAATTAATTCTCAAAGGAAAAAAAATAAAAGCTTGAAAATTGAATACAATTTTTTGCAACTGAAATAAACATGAAAAAAATTTTATTCTCCAATACTATGAGAGTAGTTGAAAATAATGGCAATGATATATACCAACTATGATTAGTGAAGTATTACATAACTGGTATTGAGACCAATAGCTAAAATGGCTAAAAATTAAGTATAGATTGGCAAAATTAAAAAAAAAAAAACTTAGATATTGATGCTGTTATATTATCATCTAAAATGATTAAGTAACAAATTAACATATTATATTCAGTTATAATCATACTGACATAAGTAGAATTGATTGTTTTATGATTAGGTTTATATTTTTAGAGTTTATATTTGGCAGCTGTACAATTATTTAGGATGGTCATTAAATTCATTATATGAGTGTGCGCGCACGCGTGTGAATATTAGTAGGGACAGATAGACAAACATAGTTTTAGTTACTCGTATATTTTGATCAATATTGTAAATCCTTTAATTGAAATAAAAGTGAAGACAGGATATTAGCTATTTTTGAAACAATTTAAACTTTAATACGATATATATTTCACAAGTACATAATGTCATATTTAAAAAAAGAAATATATGTGTGTGTTTGTCAATATAATTGCCCACTCTACATAATATTTTGATTTTTTTTTGGCGGGGGGGGGGGGGGAGAGAGAAGGGAGTTAGTGTCACTAGCAAATAATGATGTTGGAATGTTCTTAAATATAATAATTTAATGGTGTTAGGATAATTTTAATAATATTAAAATACTATTAAAATTATGAAAAAAATTATTAAAATAAATGATATAAATAACTATGAAAAAATGTATTTTATATTAAGCAATACTTAAATGATTAATATTATTTATAGACTCCCTTAATCAAATGGGCAGTTTAGCTTTATAACTTTTGAAATAGTTATTACAATCAACCTATAACTCATTTAAATAAGAATTGTAAGTGTATTTTCAGAAATATTTAAAAATGAAAAAGAAATCTACAGCAGAGAACAATAAAAAGAAGACTATGTGGGTGACAATTATTATTGTCTTATTCTGATATACAATGATAATTACAATTGCATATATATATATTGTGATGATCGCACATACTGTGGTCACACATATAGATATTTAACATTTAAAGAATGTTAAATATTGTGCTTGGGTTATAAAAAAAGTGAGTTTAAAAAAATTACAAAACAAAGAAATGTTTAAGTAAAAAGAGAGGGAATTAGAATCGAAACGATTCTTATATTTTACCCTTCAAAGTTCAGATTTTAGAAAGAATAGAAATGTTAAGGTTAAAAATATCGATATCATGTGTTTAGTGTATCATTTAAAAAAATGAGAAAAGAAATATAAATAAAATAGAAACTTAATGATATAAAAAAAAGCGATAGTTGGGGAGTTTAAATAAAATATAAGTAAAATTTAGAATGCAAGGAAAAGATAAAGATCTGGTCTTAAAATTACACATTTTGACGAAAATGAAATGCATATGTGAATGTATGAATAAAGAGAGTAAGGTTTATTTCATGTCAAAATGAAATAATTTTATTAAAGAAAGTGACTGATAAATAAATGTAAAATATTATATTATAAAATTATATCAAATTATACGTAATTTTGTATAAGTTGCTAAAAGCATGTTAAAGTAAAAAGGTGTGAAATAAAAATACAGTGGGAGATCAAGATAAAAAAGGAATTTGAAAAATAAAGGACATTAATTAATTAATTGGAAAACAGTATTGATCGAGACTTCAGTGAAGACACCGCTCTGATAAGAAGCATAGAAATATATTAGAAAGCAGACATGAAAAGTTAAATTTGGGAACATGGAAACAAACTATAACATAATGGAAGCTTCAAGGATGTGTGGCTAAGAGCTAGACACAATCGCCGGTCGATCCAGACTTCCATGCTATAATGGTTCATGTCTCGATGTAACAACTGCTGACATAGCGCCTGCCAAAGGGGTCGTTTGCCTTGCCTTGATGCCGTAAAGAAGGAGGAATCCCAACAATCAAATCTAGCCAAAGAGCGACCGTTCCCTACTAAAGAAGTGGAAAAATTCCACGGGATAGTCAGCAAGATGCCAAGTGTATTCAAAGACTTAATGACCTAGGTAATTATGAATAATACCTTTTATATAACTTATGTGCACATACCTTTTAAATTTAATGCAATTGCCAATCCCAGATATAATGAGATAGACATTAATTAGACTCTTTGAATATTTGAAATGACTATAAAGGGATGTTATTTTCACAGATTGCAATCATATATAGAATCTTATATTGTATTTATGTATTTTTTGTGCTTTATAGCATAATCTGTTTTTTTTTATATTGAGTGTTAATAATTTAGAGTGTTTATTTATTTATAATTTATTGCATTAAATATCTTTTATTTATGTAAAATCCGTTTTTGTTTCTTTCTTCGCCACTTCCAAAAATAATATAATCTTAGGGTTGGGAAATAATTATTATTCATTTGAGTACTTAATTAACACATGAAGCTAGTGGTGCAGTATTTGATCCCATTAAATTTATAATTATCCAAGCGCTGTAACTCTGTTAAATCTTACAGCAGTCGGGAGAAGGTTGACTGGGAAATATAACCTGGCGCTATACCCATATAGCATACAAGTTCGGTCAAGTGCAGATATAGACTCGTTTATGTCCGTATTTTCTCTCTGCTTGTGGTAGCGGAAAGTGGACGATCTTGAATTATAAGAATTCCCCATTATATCTATATAAAAGGGAAGTTTAAGCTTTCGATCTTCAGATTTCCATTACAATATATATATAATATTAAAATCCATTACAATATATATATAATATTAAAATATATATTTTTAACACAAACTATGAAAATCAATATGTAAGTTGTTGTAATACATTCAGCTGAAATATGTTAGAAATATGTGATTTATTGTTCTCTCATTGATTGTTCCTCAGCATTGCAAAAATACATCATCATAAGACATAGGGAATAAAATATTAAAGTAATTATCTAATGTCTGTAATATTATGTGATATGTTGATTTTGTTACTATTCAGTATTCGAAATACTAAATTATTTAAAAACTATAATCAGACAGTATTGGACAATAACTGACTTATAAAACTCGAGCATTACTTACATTTAAGTGAACAAACAATGCATAAATCTGAAGAAATACCTACTAAATGATTTAAACTATTTTTAAATCAGTTTTAAAAAAATAATTCTATAAACAAAATTGTTCTTTCACTAAGTATACATATAAAATTCCAAGCCATATTACTGGTAACAATTTCTTTTAAGTTAAAAAGAACTTATTTAATATTTGATTTTTTTTAGAAGATTAAATGTTTTGTTAATATATATTCAAATATGTATTTCTTTTTTATGGTACAATATTTTAGCTTCAATTTAATGTAAGCCTGTTTTTTCTTGTAAATTTTAAATGAGGAAGTTTATTAGTATATTATATGAAAGAAATCAGGGTATTTGCTCTTCATTTGTTAGTAAAATTTGTAAGGGAATGGGTTTTATATTTCCTTACAAATATTTATATTTTGGCATATTTTTATTTATATTGTACGATATTACACAATATGATGCATTCGGCATATATTTTAACAATCCATTAATATAAATTTGTGGATATGCAAAACAATTTTTGAATAAAGTAGGTTAAATTTAGATGCCAGGTGTGTATATTTAAACATTATTTTATATCATTCAACACCTGATGTAATATACATGTTTCTATTATACTATTGTCATTAAATAATAAATATAAGAACTAACTAAAGGAAAAATAAAAACATAATTTTAAAAAACACACAATTACTTCTCTATAAAGATGTTTTTTATTGTGCTTTCTGATGAATACCATTGTCATTAATAAAGACTATAGTCAATTCATTTCCATAGTTATTTGTTTAATTAAAGCGTTTTTGTCATTTATAGTTTAGGGATCAGTAACGACATTTTAAATAATGCAATCATGATAAAAAGTAAGAATTAAGAAGGCACTGTGTAAATTATAAAATCTATTTCATTTAAATAGTAATAAACCAATCTAAATGAAAAAAAGTTTTTCATTGAATAATATACTGTTGGATTTCTAATGGGTATAAAATATTTTTAAATTGTAAACTATACCATTAATGTGATTAAAACAGGCAAAACTCTCTATATGTTTTGCCATTCAGTGCATGCCAGAAGGCTAGTGCATAAAATCCCAATATAATGCCTACTCATCCAATATCCCCAGACTAGTTTCTGGCTTCTAGCCTTCATCGGTGAGAATCCTTGCATCTGAGAGTACTGCAGTTAGATCTTAAGATCTAATGCAATACTCCATCACCCATCCTTTGCCTCTACTTAACTAAAAAATTATGAGACTTAAATTGAAAACATCATAATATTTTCAATCCAAGCTCATTAGCTTATATAGTCATATATTTCTAAACTCAGTTCAGTACCCATACATTTTAGTGTCTTTGGTTCTTTAATAACCATATGCACCACTATACTATTATGCAGAATTGGTTTGAAGCCAATAAACATCACATGATACTCTCAGATCCAAGGCTTCTGACTGACGAAGTCCAGAAGACAGAAACTAGTCTGGAGATATTGAATGAGTAGGCAGGCACCAGATGGGGATTTTATACATAAGCCTTCTGACATCCATTAATTACTCTGGCTTGCACTGTGAGGCAATATGTATAGAGAGTTTTGCCTGTTTTAATAATAGTTATGAGAAAGCATAAGAAATGGTGATCATGTGACATAAATGTAATTAGCTGAAATATAGCTGCATATGCCATATGTCATGTGTGAATATAAATATTATTTTGTGGATAGACTAATTATGACATAATTTCAACATAATATTTGAGAAACTTATGCATAATTAGCATTAATATTATTTTTACAGAAAAATAATGCATCAACATGTTGAAATATATTGTGTGGAATAATACCAACCTTATTAAAGAGTATGGCCAATCTAATTTCACATTAAAATAAAATGTAAATAGTAGAAATGTACTATATAGTGCCAGAAATAAACCACAGACACATTCATTTATATCACATACTGTTACTTTAATGTTCTATGAAAATGTTGGCATGATAGGTTTCAGAAAGGAACCCTTTCTGACAAAAAAAAAAACAACACTTTGTATAATTTATATCTTTTTCTCCTTATTCTTTACCTAGTTATATTCCTCAAATAAAATTATGCATTATTGTAACTTCTTAGATGTGTCTTTGCTAAAAAAAATTATTAGGTAAATTAAATTTTTATTCAGTTTTTTTATAAAATATGTTTGACAAAATCAATTATTATTTATATTCTTCACATGTTAAAGCCAATAATAAATTCAATATAATTACATTCAATGAGCTTAAAAATATTGATTGTTATTTTATATTTGCTATCATATTTTTGGAATTTTTTAATGCATTTCAAAAAAAAAAAATGTTCTAATCTCTTCATAGTATGACAATACAGAATTTAACAATCCTGTATATAACTATTTTAGTTAAAATAGTTTTCCCTGCAATAAAAAAAAAATATATCATTGAATTTTATATATAAGCAATTGTATTTGGAATCTCTGCTACACATCAATACCCAAATTTCATTTTCTTTCTAAAAAAACATATAAATTCATATTTTCAAGATAATATTCAATTGAATTTAAAATAGCTAATTACTTTATTTATCGTTGTTTACTCTAAAAATATGACCTGAGTTAAGTCACTATGAAAAGGTTTTTTTTAAACCAAATACATATATTCTAACATAAAACTATTAAGTTAACTTTAGGCTATATTTCACCAGAATCATAGTGCAAAATTACTTAATTAATAATACTGGAAACAGGCTAAATATATAGTTTATAAAATATGAAAATTATTTTAGCCATAGTAAAAGTAATTTAAAGTGATCACTATAACATCTTCACGCTCTCATTTCCAAAAGCTTAAGATTTTTTTATACATAAATGTTTGGGCCATAAGGATAGATGGATTGAATCTATCTTTTCATAAAGACTTTATCTTCTGTTTGGAAGTGAGAGTATTCATTTATATTTAAAAATCCACAAAGCACATGTGCATTAGCTTAATGGCTGATTATTATTATTACAGTTTATTAAAACATAGTACTATATTAAATAAACATCTCATTCAATGAGAAATGTAAAGTATAAAAGTCAGATGTTACATTTTTTTTTTTTACAAAGGAATGCAAGACTCTTTCCTGTTGATTGAATTTGGGTCTCTTGCAATGACCTATGCCACCTTAAATTGTCTCTTATGACCATCTCTATCTATGCAGAGTTTTAGTAATAGAAAGGGAAAACATGTAGCTTGTAGAAAGCTCATGCTCCAGAAAAATTGACTTATATTGCTGGTCTTCTTTGGGTTATTGCAAGAGAAAAGAAAGAAGTCTTGCATCCCTTTGTTTAAAAACTGATTCATCTGACTTTATATTAAGGCTCATTGCATATATATATATATATATATATATATATATATATATATATATATATATATATATATATATATATATATATATATATATATATATATATATATATATATATATATAAGTTTAAAAATATCTTTTCATAGTGGCTTGTCCCAGCTCAAGTTGTTTGAGTATTTCATTAAAATATGAAAAGAGTGTAAAGTTAAATAATTATATTATCATTAATTAGTAAAACACTGTCTTTATAAGTGCATTCAAAACATAAAAACTTTTATACATCGAGTTTTGATTTGATAATAATAATATAATAATCAATGCATCATTATTTTTATACTAATAATGTTCCACTATCATGCACATGTATGCATTGTGATATGCTTCATAAGGTTATTTGTGAAATGCCACACAAAAGTGTAAAATAAAATTAGAGTTGATTTGTTTTTTATTTAACATCTTTTTTTTTTTTACCAGAAAGAAGCTACATAATATGAATGAACATCAGTAGGTAATAAGATAATTCCATAAATGTTTTTGATTAACTATTACAAGTGTTTTTTAATTTTTTTTAAACCACACTAAATCTCTGTTGCATCTCATCTAAAATTGTAATCAGTCTATTCAATAAGATTCATGAATGTCAGCCAACAATAATAATAACAATTATATTTCATTATAAATATTGCTTTATTTTCTGTCTTTTAAATTGTATAGTTTGAAATGAGAGACTTTTAACATCTGAGGTTAATTCATTGTTCAAATATTACTAAAAATATTTTATTATATTTGAAATTCATATAGCATAACTTATTATATTTTGGAGATTATTAAGGAAATTTCATGTTCTATCCAGTTGATCAAAATCTTAGCCTTGACTGATATGAAATATTATACTGATCATATAAAAGATGTGAAGTACTAATTTAATAGATGTGTGACATTGCTTGCCAGTTAAATGTGTTATTTTCCGTGCTTCTAAGAAAGATCTATAATAACTAAACCCATAATCAGTAAATGATTTTCATTTAGAATTTTAATACACCAATTATTGTTTATGACTTTGTAATAATTTTGCATTTTGAACTTTAAACTGATCTCATTTATAAAAATACTACATAGGGTCAACAAAAAAAGTGTAATATTTTTTTGATGTTTTTTTAGTGAATTAAAAACAACATAACTGAAACACATTTCCTCTCTACAAGATTTCATATCTCAATAATATTAGAAACTTTAATATTAAAATTGCCCAATTAAAAGTTTAATGGCTAGTAATATTTAATACTTGGCAATATTTAACGAAATAACAATTGGTACTTTAAAAACAACCAGCAATTTTTTTCCTTTATGTTTATAATAATTATTTATTAATTCTTCTATTATTTTAAAATTTAAATGTAAAATATTCAAAATTATGAACCTATAATTTTCATGTAATATTAACTTTTCATCAGTTAAACTTTTAACTATAACCTAATCAATAATATTAGTTTTAAAGTCAATTTTTTGGAAAAATCATTAAACAAAATATGAGTTTTCAAATTGTTTAATATTTCAATTATCAACTATGTGAATAATGATTTCTGCATTCATTAAAAAATGAGAGAAGCGCAATACAAACTACTGCAAATACATCAAAACATTTAGTTATTTTTAAAACAAAGTAATGATAAACTTTACAAAATTTAAAGTATTAGTTATCATTTCAAATTGAATTATTTTGATGTGATTATAGAAACAGAAATAATTAATAATTACAATCATAACAATACATACTTAGAAATTATGCAGTATGTTCAAAAAAATCTTAATAGTTTTTTTTCCAGTCATTAAACATATTTGTCTGGTGACTGGAAAAATAAACACATCAACTAAGCTGCCTCTATTCATATAGCTCTTTCTAAAAGTTGTATGCATTACTATGTAAACTATGTTATTTCAATCTAAAATCTAGACTTCATCTTGATTAACTCTTACATAAAGACTGAAAATTGCTATAATAATGAATAAAACTATTAACTTGAATACCAGTAGTATTATGGAGGAGACTCTTGAAATAACAAAATGGCTACAAAAAACAACTCATGTGCTAGTATAACTATTAAAAAATAATCTCTTCACTTAGAAATACTATTAAATTTAACATTGAGGGTATATTAAAAATGGAAATTTTTTATAAATTAATTATGTCTCAAATTGATTGTTAAATGGGATTTGAACACATATTTAAAGATTTTTTCAGCTATCCACTTCATATTTATAACAGATATATATGACAACATACATATGGAAAATAAAAATTATCTCCAATATACATATTTCATGATGAACCAGCATACATCAGTTAGTCCAAATCATGAACTCACATACAAATAATCAGTGCTCAGTTTATATTAAGATAGCAAATCTTTACACTTTAATAGTAAGGCTTCAATTAACTCCATTCTTTATCTCCTCAGCCTTTCATATTATTGAAAATCTGATGATGGACTGACAAAATCTCTTGTTAATACCAACATTGATGCCATACCCATGTTGACCTATAATCACTCTGACCTCTCATATATGTGACCTTAAATTAAGATCATATATATATATATATATATATATATGATCTTAATTTATGGCCTCTCATATATATATATATATATATATATATATATATATATATATATATATATATGAGAGGCCAGAATAACTTTGGGTCAACATGGTTATTTCAACAATATTAGCATGAACAAGAAATTTGGGCAGTCCATCATCAGATTTTCAATAATATGGATGCTTGAAGAGTTGGAGAATGAAGTAAATTGAAGTCTGACCATTATTGTGTGAAAGTGTTTTATCTTAATATAAACTGATCACTGATTATATACGTATGCAGGAGATTATGATTTGGACCAACTGATGAGTGCTGATTCAGCATAAAGTACATATATTGAAGATAATTTATCTTTTTCATATGTATACAGTCATGTGTATCTGTTATATAATATGGAGTAGATACCTGGAAAAAAACCTTGAAAATCTGTGTTCTAATCCCATTTAATTACATCTTATAGTTTAGTACTTATAATATACTAGTATTGATTTATTATTATATCATCATTTTGATGTAAATGTTCTTCAGGAAACTCATTATTCTTTTAATATTGTAATTCTTATAAAAAGTTTAGATTTATATTGATGGCTTTGTTTCGAATCATCTTGTAATTCAAGAAATATTGCAAGCATCATTCATATGGACAATTTTTAATGTATGCAATATTGAAAAATCTTTAAATACAAACTGGTGCTAACAAAATTAAATTTATTGGTTAATGTAAGACAACAAAGATGGAAATTGTCACAAAAAACTTTACATGATCTAATAAAAAGGCTTTGTTATTTTACTGAAGACAAACAGATTAAAATACATAAAAAATTACTACTATCATTGATAATTAAGTTGACAATTTTATACACTACACTTTTACATCTAAGATTGATAGAATGACAATAAACGTAATTAAATAAAATTCCAAGCTTTGGTTTTACAATGTACTGATGAATTTGAAACTGCTGTTAATATTTTATGCCAAAAAAGTCCCAGAATTAGATAGCATAATCTCAGAGTTACTACAAAATTTTAGACCCAAAGCAAAATCTGATTTAGAAAAACTATGTTGTAACATTATCATTTAAAAACTATTCAAAAAAAAATGTTATAAAAACAAAATTATAGCAATGTTAAAAACAAAAAAAAGGAAAAATGATCCAAAAATTAAGCCCCAATATTATTATATGTTATCTTTAAATTTTTTTAAATAATCATATTAACAAAAAAACTTTCAATAATTAAGAGCCATCTATCTGTACATCATCTTGGTTTTAATCCAGAAAAAAAAAATGCACCCAATGAGTATCTTTAACGATTCACATTAAAATGGCTTTCAAAATAAATTAAAAACTGGTGCTACTTTTCTTGATCTAACTTCAGCTTATGTTTTCTAAAATTTTTACGTGCAGGAAACCATTAATTAAATTAACATAGTGCTCTCAAGTAAAAAAAAAACCGTAAATAGTACTAAATACTAAACAGTGTAAAAATATGCAAAATATTTATATAACAGACTACAACAGGATTCATTTTTTCACAGACTTTATTTAATATATAAAAATCTCTCTATATTATTAATATTGCTTTGACTTTTCAAAAGACTTTATTTTCTGTAGTAAAAAAAGTCTCCTAACGAAGTAATAAAAACATGACTTTTTTTTAAGTGTCGTATTTTTTTTAATCTAATGAAGACAGTATCTCAATTTTTTTAATTTAAAATACAAGAAATCATGTTGCAATCTGAATATAATATTTTGCAGCAACAGACTCAACTACAATTTTAACACTTGCTATCTAAGAGTAATCTTGAATCATAACTAACTTATTTTTTCACATCTAAGGTTAAATTAAAATTAATTCTAAAAATAACATGGGTGGAAATATACCTGAGCCTATTTGAAATTATGATGCACAAGTTTAACAAAAACATTTTTTATCATGACATTCTACTGGTTAATACTATATCTTGTTTGAAAAAAAAAACATTTCCACACTAAATCTCTACAGACTTTAATAAATATTTTCATAAGAATTATTACAGATACATTCAAATCTACATTTTGGCGCTGGCTTTCACATATTCAAATCATCCATCAAAATATCAGAAGAAAAGTTGTTTCACAAAAAAATATATGTCAATCTATTGAGTAGATTGAAATTAATCAAGATGCAGTTTTATCATTTAAAATTAACTTTAATACAGGATCTTGTTTTTGGATATTTAAACCAAGCGTCTATAATCAAAGAATTATGATGTAAAAAATGAAATATTTATGAGATTCCAAACATTTTTTTATCAGATTCAACAATAATTTCAGATGCATTTGATCTTTTGAGATGCAATTGTATTATAATCAACGTTTCAAGAACAATTTGTAATCATTATGCTCACTGTCTTTATAAAAAAAAAGTAACAGCATCTGAATCTATAGCTACAATAGTAGAATTGAAAGAAATAATGAAGCTATAGTCAATGTATTTCTTGGTTAGAATCTCTATAGATTTCCCTTATGATAATTTTTTAATAAGTAATTTGTCTAAAAAAATTTACATTGTAAATTAAATTACTATCTTGCTGTTTTGCATTAATTTAGTAAAGATGTAGGCCATTTATGCTACTTCTAAAATACATTACTTATGTTCTTGAAATATCCTCTAATATCACAACTGCGCTTAAATTTAGATATTTTTCATAATAAAATATTGATGTGAATACTATGAGGATAATATATCTACTGTGTGATCTCTAAATATATGGTTTTAATATTTCTAAGCATTGTGTGGTTTAATGTAGTGTTTAGATGTCAGGTATCTGTAGTGTGTAATGTTTGGGTCAATTTTAGTTTTGGTATCTCTGGTGCTCATCATCTTAAACAATAATAAGTTATTTAGTAATTGATTTTGGTTTTAATATTTCTGAGACTAGTGGAGATCATTTGATCATCTGTGATTGATAATAATATTATAATGATTTTTCAACTATATTACATAAAGAGCATGATATTGTATTATTAGTGATATCATGTAATAGTATATATTTTTTTCCTATACGTATGCATATTGTTACGCAAATGACACACCTGATCAAAAAAAATTTCATATGTGTTTCCATTATCTTGTTCCGTATCTCATTGTATATACATATACAGTTTTAAAAATAACCTTGCAACAAAAAGACTATTGCATTGTTAAAATGAAGAAGTAAAAAAACCGTTGCATAAAAGTATAATGATTAATTAGTCACTTTTTTATTTTTAAATAATAGAATGGAATGGGGGAAGAGGAAGATAATATATGTCCGTATTACAAAAATATATAAACATTTTATAAATAATTTGGCTACTATTAACGCAAAACAAATTGATTAAATTAAATGATAAAAAATGAATAAATAAATTATGTATATAATCTAATATACATCCAAATTATTCAGGTTGATTTAAACTTTTAAATTACATTAAGTTACCGAGTAAAGTCCCAGCTTCTGATAATATAAAAGAAATGCACTAAATTCTTTTAACTATAATTTGGATTAAGAAAATAAATTTTTAAACTTACTTTTTAGAAAATTTGCAAAAGTATAAATCTAATTTATATTTTAAATACAACACAGTGTTTTAATTTACATAGAAATAGCAAATTAAAAAAGCAATAATTAACTTTCTCTAAAGTTAACACTATTATAAAACAGGCTTTGGGTGCAAATGGTTTTATAGTTATTATTATCAGCATTTTAAATAATAACATGCACAAAAAATCAGAATTATTATCTATGTCATTATTTAAAATTATAAAAATGTATTTTGATAATAATAAAAGACCCATTCTAATCCCCCCCCCAAAAAAAAAAAAAAGAAGAAAGAAGAGAAAACTGCTCTATAAATGAATTTGCTGATGACTATATAAACCATAAATATATGTATGGGTAATGGACTCCATTTTTTCTATTTACTTTACCTATTTTTATAAAAAAAATTATCATGCCATGTCTAACTGTAACTCTACAATGTATTTTTTCTTTGTTTTATCTTTCCTATAGTGCCAATTGATATTGTTTAGAATGTGTTTGAGATAATTCTTCTAATGTAGGACTATACCTTCCATGAAAACCTTTCTTAAGTTTGCATAAAATATCCGATTCAAAAGTTTTACATTCGTCCTTTATCTTACATGCTGAAGACAATGAAAGTGTGTACTTCTAACAGTAGATTTTATAGTATCACATTCAGCAAATTAAGGAATATTTTCATTTATTTTATGATCTTGTCATTGTATTTTTAAAAGATTATGGAACATTCTTAAAGGAAACATTTTTAATGTTTTTATATTACCTTGATACTACATTCAATACTCACATCTGCAACAAATTAGGTAGTATAGAGCGCTAAACATTTTCTTTAATAAAATATTATGCATTTTACTTTATTAAAAGAAACATCAGCACACAGTTCCATTTCTGTTGAAGCTCAACATCTAAGTCCACCATTCTATTTATAAATCTGTTATCAAAGCCAAACTTTGCTATGGAATTTTTTCTCATCACTGGTAGATAAAGAACTTGAGTTTTTTAGACATTAATCAATAAAACAAAACTTTAAATGTTTTATTTGAAACAATAAATACATTCTTTAAATTATCTTTTAAGCTAGCAAAAGTAATACAAACATCAGCATACTGAAAGTCAAAACGCTCTATATATATCACCACTGAGTGCAAGCCAGAGTAATCAATGGATGACAAAAGGCTTGTGCATAAAATTCCCATTTAGTGTCTACTCATCCAATATCCCCAGACTAGTTTTTGGCATCCATTGATTACTTTGGATTGCACTGAGTGGCAATACGTATATAGAGAAATTTGCCTGTTTTAATAACAGTTAAGAGCAAGTATAAGTAATGGTGATCAAGTAATGTTTATTGGCTTAAAACCAATCCTGCCTAATAGTATAGTGATGGCTATGGTTATTAAAGAACCAAAGACATTAAAATGTATAGGTATGGAACTGAGTTCAGACCTATACAACTATATAAGCTGATGAGCTTGGATTGAAAATATTATAGTGTTTTCAATTTAAGTTTCATAGTTTTGTAATTATGTAGAGATAAAAGGTGGCTGCTGGAGTGTTGCATTAGATCCCAAGATATAGGTGCAGTGCTTTCAAATCCAAGGCTTCTCACTGACAAAGGTCACAAGCCATAAACTAATCTGGGGATATTGCATGGGTAGGCATGAGATGGTGATTTTATGCACAAGACTTCTGGCATCCATTGATTACTCGGGCTTGCACTGAGTTACAGTACATATATAGAGAGTTTTGTCTGTTTTAATAACAGTTAATAGCAGGCCTAAGAAATGGATAATCATACTGTAAGTCCAGAATATTAGAATATGAAATTTGTGTTTTTACTTTTAATTGGTTTAAATTAAAAATTATGCCAACAAATTTATAATATATCTTTTCTTTAAGGCAACTATAAATATTTTTAAAGACAACTGTCATAAAAAAGAAAACAATTTTGTAGCAACTGTAATAATAACACTTCCATTCTTTTTGTATAAAAAGAATAAATATTAATGAACAATTAATTAATTCCCATCAGTGATATAACTCTGACATTAATTAAATCAAATGCTTTTATAAAATGAATAAAAGCAGTATGACTCTTTTTTGAATTGTCTAGCAACAATATATATATATATATATATATATATATATATATATATATATATATATATATATATATATATATATATATATATATATATATATATATATATATATATATATATATATATATATATATATATATATTGTGCCCTTTTGTATGGGTCTCCATAAATTGTTGTATCCATTTATTTAAAAAATTTTAAATTTAAGATATATTTAGCTATATGATGTTAATTTTATTTATAATAATCTTTTAAAAAGTGTAATTAAAGTAATTCATGAGTATTTGATATGTGAAAATTGTGCTGATGTTTGAGAGAGACATTTCAATGGGAATGATAATAGTATATGGTTGGGAAAACTGGCCATAAGCAATACTGCATTAATAAATTTAATAAATAAATGTTTAAAGTTAAAGTTTTAAAAGACAAGTTAAAATTAAATGCCTATATTTATTGTTGATAAAAATTAATATTTAATAAATGAATATAAATATTTTAATTATTAGTAATACATAATAGAAGATTGATATTTGATTTTAATAATATCGAATTATTATTTTAAAAGCTGTTATAATATATTATTTATTTTAAAAATATTTATTTTTAAAAAATGAATTGTTAGTTTATTTTTAGATTATTACAAGCGTCTGTAGCTTTGTTGTAAAAAAAAAAACAGATGTTAATTAAACACATACACACATGCTTGGGAGTTTTTTTAGTAAAGTTGCAAAGCTATTTTAAAAATTCTGTTATAAAATTTATAAATATTATTTTGGCTATCATGAAATAAAAATAAAGATAATTAATGTGAAATATTAAATCTGATTTTTAAAATACTGCTTAAAAACATAACGAATAAAAATAGACTTAATTTGTTTATAAAAATAATCTTATAAAAGTTAAAAGTGAAATTAAGTAAGAAAGTATATTTTAAAAAAATGTTTAATGGATTTAAATAAACGATAAAGATTGATTTAAGAATTTAATAATGTGATAAATAATAAATATTAAATAAGTCATTATTTATTTTTAATTCTGTCTTGTTGGTGAAATATGTAAATAAGCTAGCAAGTCGATTGTTTAATTCACCAATCAAGTGGGAGTTTTCTTCCGGTATAAAACCAAGGTTCAATTGTTTGGAGGGGACTTGTGATTGAAATTCTTAAAGTAAAAGGTGCTATTAAAAATAGCTAAGTGATTATAGACGCTCTCAAAATCGTTTTAAAATTATAAGAGAGTAGTTTTTTTAAAATAATTTATAAAAGTTACCGATAAATATGCAGTGTTAATTTATTGTAGTTCCCTATTGATCGTTTCCTATTGATGCTCAATTTACTATCAAATAATCATGAGGACATCGTATAAGGATAAAATGTATTGGAGACTTTATACTGAAAATTTAACAAACGCTGGATTGACTAGGAGAGTTATTAGATGCCTAACAGTAATACGTTGGACTTTGTATAAATTTAAAAAACTAATGGTAGTTAATTTTTATAAAATAGATATTTGAAAAAAATGAGAAATACTTCTTTATGAAGCAAGTATTTGTAAATTTTAAATTTAAATATATATCTTGGTAAAGATATAATATGTAACAGTAATTGTATAAATATTTGCCTTGTTAAGTCTTTATGGTTTAAAAGACTAAATTCTGACAATTTAAAAAAGGCAAATAAATTGGAGATTTAATAAGTAAAGAAACACTTATAAGTAAAAATTATTGTATTATTAAAGTCTGAACGCTGGTCGTACAAAAGACTTTAAAAGTAATCTTACCTAAATATCTGTTATGGAATGCGCAAATCTACGTGGATATCCAAATCAAATCAATTAAAATAATTAAACAAGAACTTTATAAATTATAGACTAATTCTAAAAATAATAACTTTTAAATAATAATATTTTTTCCTTAAAAGAAAAGAATATGGATCCTATAAACTATTTTAATTTTATTTTTGTTTATGATGGAACTGACTTTGATTTTTTTTTTTTTTTTTTTTAAAAAAAGAACGTTTTCATTTATTTCATAAAAACTTTTAAAGAACACGTGATGTACCGGAAAAGGAAGTAGTGTTTTGGTGAAAATTTGTGCCTAGGAAAAAGAACAATTATAGCTGGAAGAAAACACCGTTGGATGTTATGTAATATTTTTTATTTATTAACTAACATAAATATTTCATTAATTATTGATTTATTAAAGATAGGAAAGGTACATTTACATTTTTTTTAAAATAATAACTAAATACTAATATAACTTTTTATTGCATAAAGTTTATTTTATAATTATACAACACGTAATATTTTAAAGAATAATTGTTGAGTGTAAATGTGAAATTATTTTGTAAAACTGAAATCTTGGAGGACATCGTGTAACGGACTGTACATTGAAGTATCATTTATGGTAAAAATTGTGTAATAATAATAATAATTTGATGTATTTACTATGTTTTCTTTAGATCAACCAAATGTTATATGATTATTGAATGAATGTATTAATGTTTAAATAATATACACGCACAAGATTAATAATAGCAGTTTTATTTTAATATGCATATTTTAAATTGATGATATAAATTTAGTACAACGTAATATGAGAACCTAGAAATAATTATATGATTCTTTCGTGAATAAATTTTAATGTTTCTGTTACCATATTAGGAATTAGATATTTTATTAGCGTTAGTTATTTATTTTTCTTTTCAAGTTAGTAAGAAGTATATAAAGTCTATATTTTTATTTTTATTTTTATTAGATAAGTAAGTTAATTTTACATAGAAATTTATATTTTGATTGAAGGCTTATTGTAAATAGAGGATGAGGTATAGGAGAGTTTGGATCGTTATTATTTTTGTTTTAAAATTGGTCATTTGTTTTTCGGAAATTAAATAAGGTTAAAATGACTTTTGTAGATAGAAGTTTATTAGGAAGAAATAGGAATAACAAGTAAAAGTGTAATATTTTGAAATGGAAAAGAATCATAGAATTTTATTTAACATAATACTTTGTCAAATTTGAAATTGTTGAATAATTTTAAATATTATTTTTTAAAAGTACATATACGTATTGCATATTTTAATAAGACATGTAGTATGACATTATATCGGAATGAAATAAACAGTGATAGTCAATAATTGTTATTATACTGCAAAGTTATATCAGTTGATACATTAATTAATATTTGAGTCATACTGATAATAAATGTAATACAGCCTTATACATTATAATATAAATAACAGTAGGACTTATGTGAAATAGCATTTTTAATTATTAAAGTTTGTTTATTTACATACATGCTACATGAATGATATCTTACATAAAACCTTTTCTTATATTAATTGATAACAAATGATGTTTATTAAAATTAAAGTCATAAACTTAATTAAATGTTATTGATAGAACATTTAATAAATGTATAAATTATCTACTTATGATTATGGAAATAGTAACAGTGTAAAAATCTTGTATTATTATTTTTCTTATTTTTGTTTATTTTCTTTAGTTCCATTTAAATGTAAATAATGTAAATAAATTATTTGTTAAAGTTGATGTAAATAAATTTGTTAAGTTGTTTTAAAAGATGTGTCGAATTCATTATTTTACACCACAGCATTTGACAACAGATAATTTGAATGTACATAATATTTGCACAATATGAATTTATTATTTTATTATTTGAGAAAGAAACACAATATTTTCTTAATATAATTTATAGAAATTGATTGACATTAACATATAATATTACAATGGTCATAAAGTAATTATAATGCACAATATAAGAGTATAAGATTATTTATTGCCACAAATTGTTAAATTATAAGATTTTGGTCTATTTTAAAATTAAGATACTATATGGAAATGAAAGACATGTATATGATTTACTTATTTTCTTAATGATTAAAAGTATAATCCAATAGATAAGATTAAGATATACCCTAAAGATTATTATTGTTAGTGATTATTATTAGAATAAGTTAGGTGTATTTAGGTTTGATATTAAATCCCTTATCATTCCTATCTACATGAATTATTATTACTTTAAGATAATTAGAAGAACCTGAGATCATTTAATTATATTTCCTTAACAAAAGATTGAGATTTATTTATCTATTATTATTAAAGATAATTCATTTATAAAAGTCATAAGAGTGCTGTAGAGTTAGTAATGAGATAATTAGAAGTAATAGTATTCTTATGCCATTGAGACAGTGTCTTGGAAAGACATTGATTCAATGTAAATCTGATTACCAATTGTAACTTCACTTCACAGTCTCATGATTTTAATTAAATATTTATTTAATTAGTACATAATATTGAACTATATTAATTTTTGATAAGTTTGTAATAAATCTGATAAGTTATAATATTATAAAAATATATTAAAGATAGTTGTACATATTTTAGCTGAGCATAATGATTTAATTGAGCTAGTCTTATTTTAAATTATATCATATATCGAGAAGTGAGGGTACAATATATATATATATATATATATATATATATATATATATATATATATATATATATATATATATATATATATATATATATATATATATATATATATATATATATATATAGTGTTTCCAGTTTATCTAAATCCACATTGAGCCTCTTGTAACTATTATATATGATAGAAAAGAACTTATTCAACATAATTATTGAAAATATTATTGCATTTGTAGATAATTATATTTCATGATAATTATTGCAATATGGTCTATTTTTTTGCTTTAAAAATTGGAACAATAAAAGAATCCTTATGTTAATTGATGAAACTACAAAAGTCCATATACCTCTAAATAATTTCAATAGTTTTGAATCTAGAATATTACCATCATACTTTAATACTTCTTCAGATACTCCATCAAGACTTGTAGCTTTCCATTTTTATGATTACAAGATGTTTTGACATCACTAAGCTGCGAATCTTTGTTTAAATCTTATATGAGTAGATAAAATGGATGGAAAGGCCATTAAATGTTTTCATCTGTCAATTCTTAAATCATTATTTAGAAGTGTTCAAAACTCCTCTTCCACTTGTTTAAAATGTAGTAACTATATAAGAGAGTGCCATTGGATTTGAAAGAATTGTGATTCTTATTTGCGGTTAATACATTATTTCCAGTGCTACTAAAATATCTAAAATGATCACAATCATTGATTATTTGAATATTCTTTGCTGTTTTAATCAATCAATCATTTCAAGCCTACTTCTTAGTTGTTTAAGTTCCACATTAAATTTATTATCATGTCAAGCAAAAAAAAAAATGCCACACATTTCTTTTTTAAACAAGCTTCTAATAATAACATCTTTATCAGAAACCAGTCATGTTTCTTAAAATAGGCAAAACTCTCCCCATGCAGTAGTGCCACTCAAAGCAAGACAGAGTAATTGATAGACGCCAGAAGGCTTGTTCATAAAATCCTATTTAGTGTCTACTCATCCAATATCCCCAAACTAGTTTTAACTTGTGGCCTTTGTCAGTGAGGAGCGTTGGATCTGAGAGCACTACACTTAGATCTTAAGATCTAATGCAATCCTCCAGCAGTCAGCTTTTATCTCTACATAATTACAAAACTATGAGAATAAAATTGAAAACAAACAAAATTTTCAATCTAAGTTAAATAGCTTATTCTCATAGTTTTGTAGTTATGTAGAGATAAAAGACGACTGTTCGGGGGGGGGGGGTTGCATTAGGTCATAAGATCTAGGTGGAGTGCTCACAGATCCAAGGCTTCTCACTGATAAAGGCCACAAGACAAAAAGTAGTATGGGGATATTGGATGAGTAGGCACTAGATAGGTATTCTATGCACAAGCATTCTGGTATCCATTGATTACTGTGTCTTGCTTTGAGTGGCACTACTTTATGGAAGGAGTTTTGCCTATTTTAACAACAGTTATGAGAAAGTATGAAAGATAGTGATCAAGTCATGATTTTTTTTACTGAACTCATGATGAAGATTAAAATATTGAAAGGTGATCAGCATAATATAGGAAAATTATTATTTTAAGGTATACTTACTCAGTCTTCCTACTACTTATATAAATTAAAATTGTATAAGAGGAGTTAACCAACAGTTCTGACAATCCAAATGAGTAGTTTTAGTGTTTAATACATGTTGAATGTTAGTGTGTATAGTAAATTCTTTTAAAAAATAAAATTAACTTTTTATGAGTGTGATTGGAATATATACCTTTTAATATAACTATCAACTATGCAGCCATCTGGGCTTATATGTATGCTCATGATATTCTAAAGTAAGGAGTCAATGTAGCAACCTTAAAATAATTGGTGTTTAAAAATGATATGGCACCTTTTTTTTGTATAGTCAGTTGATAAAGGTTACAAATTTAGTATTGAAGCTATTTCTGTATAAAAATATACCTTCATCATTATTTAAAATAAATAATTATATAATAGAGCATAATCAGTGATATTAATTTATGTACACACACATTATATATATATATATATATATATATATATGCATGTATTGCAATAGTTGTTAGGTGTTACAGTACATATAAATAGAATATAGAAATAATAAACACCTCCATACTAACCCCCCATTCTTTTTAAATTCATATAAATAAATATATAATAAAAGACAATTGACCCCCAAGATGCATTTCGTGCTGAACCAGCACTCATCAGTTGGCCCAGGTCACTATCTCTCATATATACCTTTATTATACGCAAAGTATTTATCTAGAGTAAATTGTTACTTTTTCATTTATCATTGTCAAACTTCCTCCACTCACAACTTTGACGCAATCCATTTCTGATAAATATACTAATGATTATTACTAATCATTTTTGAAACTAGAGATTATCTCTAGCACAGATATAAACTTTAAACCTCAGTTAAAGATTAATATATCTGATTTTTTTTTAATTTACACACACAGAGTTATTCACATTTCTCTGTCCCATATGTAATATCTTTATAAAAATAATAAACACCTCCATACTTCCCCATTTACTTTAGATAAATAGAATAGTTTGTTAATTTTGTTTGAAAAATTAACCCAGAATTTTATCATATTAATGACCATTTGAAATTAAAATCTATAATTATTTCAAAATATTGCAAAATAAATATTAATTCTTAGACCAGCTATATATATATATATATATATATATATATATATATATATATATATATAAATGCCTTTTTCAGCACCTGATTTGGTATCCTTTTCAAGTGTTAATAATCCATTACATTAATGAACTATTACAGACATAAAAACATCTCGTGTTCAGTAATGAAATTAAAACAACCACTACCAATATAAATCTTTAAAATACATCAAAAACTTACATGAAAATCTAGTAATTACAAAATAATTGACTATATCATAACAACATAATAAATAAATAAAATAAAATAAATTTTATGCATTTTTATTTTTTTTACAATTATATATATATATATATATATATATATATATATATATATATATATATATATATATATATATATATATATATATATATATATATATATATATATATATATATATATATATATATATATATAATGTACCAATATTGAAATTGGCACATACTAATTTATCTAAAAATAAATAATTTATAAAAATCTAAAGTTTCTTTATAAAATGTAAATGCAGTTGTTTTTTGTGAAAGTAAGATTTAAAAATCAGAGAGTGCATTAAAGAAAACTTACAATTACTTAATTAAAAGGGGGGGTTTCCTATAGAAAAAACTAAAAGTTTTATAAAAGTTAAAGAATGTTATTATAAATTAAAAGTAAAAATATAAATCCCTTTTCATTCCAGTTTATTAGAATAAATGTGTATATATGTGTGATAGTAAATAAAAATAAATGTTAGCTTGTTAATAAGATAAATGCATGTTAAAATCATATTGAAAAACATATGAAAATAAATATTGAAATGAAATATATTTAAAAACACAGTGGTGGGCTACTAATTAAAGATATAAAAACAACACATTTTGTAATGGCTACTACTAATTAAACAATCTTCAAAAACACATTGTCATAGGATTAGTTACTAAAGGAATTTCGACAACACCTATTGATGGAGGATTTTAAAACAAAAACAATTCGCATATATAAATAGCCAGATTTTTATTAGATGTTCAGTTTGGCAGTTTTCAGCATACTTTTCAGTGTCAGCCTTGTTTCAAGTTCACATAACAGTGCAATTTATATTATGTATCCAGAAACAGAAATGCAGTGTTGAGCAGCTTTAGGGAAAATATGCTCTTATTTCAGCCCTTAGTCCAATAAGATCAGCAAGACCTACTTGTGATATAATGTCTACCTAACACCTCAGAAATCCTCTGTCAGTGTTCAATTGTCTCCAAGAATAAAACCAATGTATTAGCATTAAATCTCCTCAAGAAACATCAAATCTAACTGGTTAGATATCCTTTATTAGACATACTCCATCAGAAGAAGCTAACAACAAGCAATATCCACATTCCAAAAATCCTAGGTAAAACATTTTATTATTCTCATTTATATGTAGTAGCCACTGCTGTAATTCGTAAATCCTACAGAGACCAGTAATTTGAACTTTATAAGCATGCATAAAATGAACTATTGATGTGCGTGTTTGTGAATATTAGATAATTTATAAATGTCAAACATTATTTATGCTTCCTCATAAAATATATCATAGTATGTTAACTTAAAATGTGTGTATTATTTAGATTTATAAAAAATGTTTAAAATTAGTAAATGTTAGTTAATAAATTGTCTTTAAAATTAAACTTTATTTGTCGGTCAATTCTTTTTATCAATTCTTTTTCTATATTTTATTACTGAATAAAATTAGACTGAGCTCGTTTTTGGGATCATTTCGAGCACTGGATTATGAGCCTACTGACCAAATACATTGTTTATTCTTCTGAACAGATAGCTTGTGCCTGGAATTTACTCCAAAACAAATAAAGTGTTTGGATAGTAGGGGTTTGAATCTAGCAGCCGAGGTGGGCCATTGTTGATAGTTATAGCTATCAATAACATCTCCCATTTTGCTCGAACGTGCCGGTTTGTTCACGTAAGATTTATAATCAAATAAGATTATAAATGTATTACGAAAAGAAGTTTGAAACTAGCCGAAACATACATATGTGTAAGTAAGTCTTTCTGCGGTGCAAACCTGGTACATAAATGGCTTTCCCAACGTTTGGGGCTGGACCTAAGAAACAATAGTAAATAAATACTTTGTTTCTTGTTTAAAAATAAAAATCTTAAAGAAAAGCAGAATCATCTGGCAATATATATATATATATATATATTATAACGATCCGGAGAGTTTGACTTAACATCATCTGCACTACAGGGTGCCATCTAGGCATTTGAACCTAGAAAAATTTATAAACTAGGCAGATATGTAAGTCAAAAATTTATTTTTTAATTTTTTTTTATTTTTTGATATTCGGTCATTAGCCCATTGTCACTAGCTCAATGGAACAGCAGAGATTTATATTTACAATAAATTCTTATCTAAGAATATTTTAAAAAAAGAATAAAATAAGCCACTGCCAATAATTAACATACAGACATTTATTTATGCATACAAATATTTATTTATGCATATATATATATATATATATATAAATTTAACATTTTTATTAGTATGTTTATTTTAGATTTTAATTTGGTTTTAGAAATTAAATTTACATTTTAATTTTTATAATATTATAAGTTTATATTTTAATTAAGTTTGCACAGATGGATTTATGAAAGTTTGTTTTATAATGTTGAGTATAGATCGGTTACATAGATTACACATTTAAAAACATTTCAAAATAAACATAACCGATCAAAATACAAAGTCATTGATAAAGTCAATTGCAGAGGGAAATTTATAAGAACCCAATAGCATTCACCATAAGATGCCATAAGACATCAATAACTTAAAAAAACATCTGACATAAAAACATCTTAGATACTCACCGTAAGGTATCAGTATTTACCGAATGTTTATATATTTTGATCAAATATGTGAACCAAAAACATAATTAACTGGTAACAAACCCATGCAAGTATCTATACCCAACCTAAATTTAATGCATTTTTATTTAAAGTGTCAAGTATGAATAGATTATATAGATTTGCATTTGAAAAGAAATATTTTTCCCTTATTTAACCTTAGGCCAAAAGTTTGCAGTCAGACTGGCGCCAATCCATCTGATAAATTTATGTATTCAATGTAGCATGAAAATACGACAACACAAAATACTATACTGCCAGGAATGTACATCTGAACAGTAAGTAAAGTTAGAGAACACATTGTGTTTCCACCAACAGGAATGCTACATCTGTTGGTGAGTAGAACAATAAACAAAAAACTCCATAGGAATGGACTGCGGTCCTTTGCCAACTTACAAACCTATCCATAGGCAAACAGAAGGTGTGTGGCATATATATGCAATCTTGCTCGTAGCGGATCTCATACTACATCTACTAATTACACAAAGATATCCAATCCATTGAGCTAATTCAACTACAAAATGAATAACCTAAGATTACCCTCCCTTAAACTATAGATATAACTTTACAAATCCATATAGCCATTCACGCCCAACTTAAAGTTAAAATTTATATAACTAGTTTAACAAAAAAACAGAAATCATAATAAATTTAAAGAACAAATAAAATAAATGGAAATGGTTTTAAATAAAAAAAATTACATCAAATAACATTACTAATATTAATTTATGTTGGTCAGATAGGATTCTGTTTGTATTATTTACTAAAAGGTTTAGAATTTAGAGTCCTTATTGTTTTCAAATGAATATAAAGTTCTTATGATTTTTAAAACATTCAGCTTTATCCATTGCATGCCATTTGAACATGAATTCCCGTGCCATCCTAAAAAAGATTGGTATTCTGTTGGCCATTTCATTTATTCATCCAGAGGTTTTTTACCTTAGTTGGTCCTCAATGGAGAAAACAATGTTTCATTTTTTCCTTAGCAACTGAAGGAATTGAAACTGTGTCTTTCAATTCCTTTTCTCCAACTCCGCACTAACACATACCTGTCCTCTCGTAATAACTATCTAATAATTTCCAAACTTTTTCTTTAATATTAATTTTTGGGATTCAATTTACATTAAGTCATCGATGTCATAGTCCTTTCGCTGAGGTCCAATTCCATTGTTTTCTTCTCCTATCTAACCAATGCTTATACATTTAAATGCCCAAGTCTAGTTTACATTTAACTAATTAAAACAATCATTTCCATTTTTCAATAACACCAATTAATTTGTTTTCAAACTTAAAGATATAATTTTATCTCCAAATCTTTTTAAGTTTTTGTTTTTAAAATACCTTTTCTATTTTTAATGAAGTTTTATTTTAATACCTTTTTTTATCTGTGCAATTATATATATATATATATATATTGCACAGATAAAAAAAGTAGATATTTATAATACCTTTTTATATAAGTATTTCTTTTATATATATATATATATATTGTAACGGGCACGGGACGATCGAAAGCTCCAACTTCCCTTTCACTTATAACATGTAATGGGGAATTCTTCTAATTCAAAAATCGTCCACTTTCCGCTACCTCAAGCAGAGAGAAATACGGAAATAAACGAATCGATTTCTGTACCTGACCGAATCTGTCAGCTATACGGATATAGCTTCCAGACTATTTTTCCCGATCAGCTTTCTCCCGACTGCTGTAAGATATTACTGTTACAGCGCTTGGCTAATTTATAAATTTTACGGGCTAAAACACTGCACCATCAATGTTTCACGTGCTAATTTAATAACGAAAAAAAGGAATATCCACATGAATAATAGCTTACCCCCTCCCCTCTCTAATATTACACTATTTTTGGAGTGGCGAAGAACGAGGCGAGACAGATTTAGATAGATTAATACATTTTTAATAATAATAAAGTTTGATAAAAAAAAGATAAGAAATATTAACATACATTTAAACATATTATATTTTGATAGCGCTATAAGGAAAAAATATTTGAAATTCTAACCATAAATGAATACTTAAAATAACTAATTGAAATTCTTATAAATGCTTTCACATTTATAATCGTTAGACTCACTGTCTATCATAAAAGAATGTCATTATCACTCAGGAAAGGCATTTGGCCATTGTCTATTGAATTTAAGTGCACTTATGACGATTTATAAAATAATATTCAAGTTACCTAGGGTTTAGTCTTTGAGTTCGTTCCGATATGGTCGACCGTCACGTGGATTTTCTCCACTTCTTTAGGAGGGACGGTCACCTATCATATTTGGCGGTGTGTAGCTTCTTGGTTATTCAGGCACAGAGGATGAGGCATCACAAGCCGGACAACTATAAGAATCCACAGGCAGGCGTTACTACAGCAGTTGTTACATTATAGCAGAACCATTGGTACAGACGGTCCGGATCGACCAGCGATCATGAAGGCCTTAGCCAGCCATAGTATGTGAGGCACCGATAGTAGATGTCATATTGGCTAGTTATATCGATTGATTCTTGGAGCTGCAAAATTTCACCTTCTCGACTCAAAGTCTCAAGCTCTAATCTCTCTTATAATCTCTCTAGCTTTCCACCTAACTTCCTTTTTAATTAAAACATTCCAATGGTCCTTTGTCCTTCAGATTCTTTGTTTTCACTTGTTGTTGACACCTTCCATGCTATGCCTTTGGTCATATTTAAACTTATTTTATATGATTTTATAGCACTAATTACATTTTACTTATTTCTTTATTTTCTTTAATTAATTACACAAATTTTAGTATATGTTTTTTTTTTCTCATTTAAATTTAAATCTCGACGATCAATTATTTTTATTTAAACTCATGCTTTAACTATACTCCATAAAACCCACATTTCGTTTATCATCAAAGATGTACTTTGAAACATAGATTCTTATCTTTTGAACATATTACATTTCTAGGTTTTTTTTCTTTCCACGCTACCGAAGTTTTTCCTTTAAATTTTATTTTCCCCAAAATCATATTTACTACATGTTTTCTTTAGGTTTCTTTTCTGCTTTAATTTTTCTAGCTTATGCTTTTAATATTATAATTTAATATTTTACTTTTCTCGAAATTCAGACTTTGAATAGCAAAAGATAATGATCTTGGTAACTCTAGTTCCCTCTATTTTCCTTTGTTTTATTAATTTTCAACATTTCTTTATTTTGTTAACTTTTAAGCTCGTTTTTTTTCTTTATTTATTTATTTATTTCCAACCGGAACATTTCTAAGTTTTATATGTTTTACATATACATGTGTGACCGCAGTATGTGCGATCATCACATTACACCATTCCCCCCTTTAAAATTTTTTTTTTTCCGACAAAAAAAATTTTAACCTTATGCATCGAAAGCTATATGCTCCCAACTATTGTTCAAACTCTTTCTTTTTTTTTTCATTGCTACTATGATGTAGAGATGAGGTTAATCAATAGAGAGGCAACCAGGTAAATTATCCCTTCCTTTGAAGAACCAAGCAGTATAGCCAAACCACTTTAATCCTGACATTGCCATGCATGCGTTTGATTTCTGCCACTACTCGTATCTACAGGTTCGAATCCACAGGATATCTCTGTGATCCGATTAAACCTGATCATACATCGCATTTAAGCAATAAGGAACATCTAAGTGCCAACTCTGGCAACTATTATCGAGGTGGGTTGGGAGGCTGGCATCTTTTTGTCCAGCTCATCCATGAGCCCAGTATATTTCTGAAAGCTCTATATTCATATAAAGGGTTCTTTCCCCATAGATTGGTCTCTGGACCATTGACTCACGATATATGTGCTTAATACCTAACTGGAAATATTAATCCAGTGAGTCATTGAGAATGGGATCTCTGTCCCTGCGTTCTCTGTGATAATATCCGGTGCACCGCAGAACACCCAGGCATGACAATGAAGAAGGCAAAACCAAATACTGCAACAGGATAAAGCTACAAATATCTGACCCTACATTCCATCAACCTCAATCTACGACCCCATCCTACAATTAATTTATCCTTTATCATTTTCCTAAAGTCCCTCATACTGTCTAGCCATTTATTGGCTCGTCATATATTTTTTTTCTATTAGCTTCCGTATTCCTATCCGTTCTCCATGATTCGAGGTCCATTTCCATTTCCGAATTTGTCATCATCTAATTCTTTCTTTATTTGGGACCACTCTTACGTTTTATCTGGTGGTTGTCTTCCTCGATTTACATCACCTTTGCCTCCTCTGGGATGCGGATGTTGCTCCCTAAGTTCCTGGCCCTCTGTCCATTTGTATGGCCACTTCCATTCAATCTTACATCTACATCATCTATCTTCAGGCCCTCTTGGGTTCCACTCCCTAGAATGTCCTCGGTTTTCTGTCCAATGTTCTTCCCCAGGATCCCAGTCATTTCTTGTAACAGGTAGTTCTTTTATATCGGCATTAAGGCTGCTATTGGTTGCACTCCTTACACATTCTTCCACTCTTGTGTTTAACCTGACTACTACTTTTGCCACTTGCCCTAAACTCTCCTGCCCACTCATCATCACCTTTTGACTATTATCTTTCACTACCTCCATCTCTTCATCTCCTGGTCTTATCTCCCTTTTTGGCTGTCCTATATCCATTTCCCAATCCAATTCTTCTAATTCTCTAACTTTATCTTCAACTGTTTCAGATTTCGCATATCCACATGGCCCTATACTCCTTTGTTCCTCCCTCTCCATCTCTGGGTAAAATCCAGCCCATGTATCATTAGGCTTTGATTGCTGGATGATCTCATTTTTTACTTCTTCCTTGAATGCCGACATTCTTTTCTGGCTATCGATTTCGACCTTGGTCATCCATTCGGCAATCCTTCTCTCCTGTCTGTCCATATATTCTTCCATGAATTGCTGTTGATCGACCTTCGTCTGCCTTAGCATATCCATGATATCACTATTGCTTATTTTACCAGGTACTTTCATCTCTTTATCTTCACTTCCTTCTTTCACTTCCTTTTCTTGAAAATCCATTTTAGCTTGGGATCTCGTATTCATGAATAATAATTTTATTTAACCCTTAATCTATGTTTATAATACAGGTTACTAACTCTTATGGCTATATTTATATAAAGAAATTTTTTCTATTGATTCTCTGTTTTCCTTTTTTTACTTTAATCAACGATTTAATATTTGTGATTTATTCAGTTAGCAGTTAGATCACTAGCCAACCCAAACATCTGTACTCTGGTTCCTATTCCTGTCTGCCTGCCCTAGACTTGCCCAACTGTCTGTCCATCTTTGTCCTCGATTTTCCCTGATCATATACCTCTGATTCACTATAATTAATTCAATGATGCCTTTTTACATTTTTTCAACTTTAATTCATTACTTATACTTATTTCTATTTGGTGACGATATATCTAAATAAAATTCATTTAACTGTGTTTCCAGACACATGCACATATGACACATATATTTTAATATTTCATTATAAACTTCAATTATTTCACGGTCGTTTTAAAACAAAGTCACACATACATTTTCTTCACTGGGATAATCTCTTTTGTTACATATAAAACGTTTTTGTAAATTATACTCCTTTCACTACCTTGAAATCATATGTAGATATTTCTTCAACTTAACAAATACATTCGAATAATTTCATTAACCATTATAAATATTTTATTTCGGCTTGACTGAGACACAATATTTAGAATCATACATATATATTTTTTCAATTCACCGGTGATACGTGGCTATTTTAGAATCTCTCATTTATGATTTAACCCTTACTGAACTATTTTATTTCTTTTAATTCAACTACTTTATATTATTTTTCGGTACACACACATCATGATATCTATATTTTTGATTGCTATTATTATAGCTAAATACGCTTCATTATTTTCCTACGAGACTATACACATTTATTTTTCTAACTTTAACTTACTGGAATTTACGACTATTTAATAACATTTACACTTCTTCACCATCAATTAGTTGCGCGACTATTATTTCTTTTATTACTTAGCATTAAAATTTTATACAACTTTGTGTTATTCTTCTCTTTCTTCAAAACGATTCATATTATATGGCGGTAATCATTTGACATTATAATTTCTTTGTTCGTTATACTTGTTTAATTATTGCTTGAGATTATCTTTCACTATTCATTTCAATAACTTTCATACTACTAAACAAAATTTTCCCCCTCGCTACTCTTTGTACACATTTGACGTGAAATGCTCATATGGAGTATCATCAAAAAAAAAAAAAACTTATCCCCTTTGTCTTCGCTTTTCGCCACTTTAACTTGCAACACTAAATTTATATGTTAAATCCACATATATTAAACAATTTTATTTTAGAAAATTTTATTACATTATAACTTATTTAACACGTGATTATTAAATGTGCAGACGTTTCAAATCCTGGACTGGGCCCCAAAATGTGTAAATTATTACGATGTGACATCGGAAAGAACTCAAAGACTAAACCTTAGGTAACTTCAATATTATTTTATAAATCGTCATAAGTGCACTTAAATTCAATAGACAATGGCCAAATGCCTTTCCTGAATGATAATGACATTCTCTTATGATAGACAGTGAGTCTAACGATTATAAATGTGAAAGCATTTTTAAGAATTTTAATTAGTTAGTTTAAGTATTTATGTATTGGTAGAATTTCAAATATTTATTCCTTATAGCACTATCAAAATATAAGATGTTTAATTTTATGTTAATATTTCTTATGTTTTTTTTTTATCAAACCTTATTATTAAAAAATGTATTAATTTATCTAAATCTGTCTCGCCTCGTTCTTCGCCACTCCAAAAAAATAGTTTAACATTAGAGAGGGGAGGGGTAAACTATTATTCATGTTGATATTCTTTTTTAGTTATTAAGTTAACACGTGAAACGTTGATGGTGCAGTGTTTTAGCCCGTAAAATTTATAAATTAGCCAAGCGCTGTAACAGTAATATATCTTACAGCAGTCGGGAGAAAGCTGATCGGGAAAAATAGTCTGGGAGCACATTTAATAATCATGTGGTTAATAAGTTATAATATAATAAAAGTTTTCTAAAATAAAAAATTGTTTAATATATGTGGATTCAAACATATAAATTTATTGTTGCAAGTTAAAGTGGCGAAAAGCGAAGACAAAGGGGATAAGTTTTTTTTTTTTTGATGATACTCCATACGAGCATTTCACGTCAAATGTGTACAAAGAGTAGTGAGGGGGAAATTTTTTTTTTAGTAGTATGAAAGTTATTGAAATGAATATTGAAAGATAATCTCAAGCAATAATTAAACAAGTATAATGAACAAAGAAATTATAATGTCAAATGATTACCGCCATATAATATAAATCATTTTGAAGAAAAAAAAAAAGAATAACACAAAGTTGTATGAAATTTTAATGCTAAGTAATAAAAGAAATAATAGTCACACAACTAATTGATGGTGAAAAAATATAAATGTTATTAAATAGTCATATATTCCAGTAAGTTAAAGTTAGAAAAATAAATGTGTATAGTCTCATAGGAAAATAATGAAGCATATTTAGCTATAATAATAGCGATCAAAAATATAGATTATTGTGATGTTTGTGTACCGAAAAAAAAATATATAAAGTAATTAAATTAGAAGAAATAAAACAGTTCAGTAAGGGTTAAATCATAAATGACAGATTCTAAAATAGCCACGTATCACCGGTGAATTGAAATATATATATATATATATATATGTATGATTCTAAATATTGTGTCTCAGTTAAGCCGAAATAAAATATTTATAATGGTTAATGAAAATATTCGAATGTATTTGTTAAGTTAAAGAAAATATGTACGTACGATTTCAAGGTAGTGAAAGGAGTATAATTTACAAAAACGTTTTATATGTAACGAAAGAGATTATCCCAGTGAAGAAAATGTATGTATGACTTTGTTTTAAAACGACCGTGAAATAATTGAAGTTTATAATGAAATATTAAGAATATATGTCATAGGTGCATGGGTCTGGAAACACAATTAAATGAATTTTATTTAGATGTACCGTCAGCAAATAGAAATAAGTATTGTAATGAATTAAAGTTGAAAGAATGTAAACAGGCATCATTGAATTAATTATAGTGAATCAGAGGTATATGATCAGGGAAAATCGAGGACAAAGGTGGACAGACAGTTGGGAAAGTCTAGGGCAGGCAGACAAGAATAGGAACTGGAGTACAGATGTTTGGGTTGGCTAGTGATCTCAATGCTAACTGAATAAATCACAAATATTAAATCGTTGATCAAAGTAAAAAGGAAAACAGAGAGTCAATAGAAAAAATTTCTTTATATAAATATAGCCATAAGAGTTAGTAAACCATATGAGAAACATAGATTAAGGGTTAAATAAAATTATTATTCATGAATATGAGATCCCAAGCTAAAATGGATTTTCAAGTAAGGGAAGTGAGAGAAGGGAGTGAAGATAAAGAGATGAAAGTACCTGGTAAAATAAGCAAGAGTGATATCATTGATATGCTAAGGCAGATGAGGGTCGATTAACAGCAATTCGTGGAAAAATACCTGAACGGACAGGAGAGAAGAATAGAAGAATGGATGATCAAGGTCGAAATCGATAGCCAGGAAAGAATGGTGGCATTCAAGGAAGAAGTAAAAAATGAGATCATCCAGCAATCAAAGCCTAATGATATAGGGGCTGGATGTCACCCAGAGATGGAGATGGAGGAACAAAGGAGTATCGGGACATGTGGATATGCGAAATCTGAAACAGTTGAGGATAAAGTTAGAGAATTAGCAGAATTGGATTGGGAAAGGGTTATAGGACAGCCAGAAAAGGAGATAAGACAGGGAGATGAAGAGATGGAGGTAGTGCGAGATAATAGTCACAAGGTGATGATGAGCGGGCAGGAGAGTTTAGGTCAAGTGGCAAAATTAGTAGCCAGGTTAAACACAAGAGTGGAAGAATGTGTAAAGAGTGCAGCCAATAACAGCCTTAATGCCGATATAAAAGAACTACCTGTTATAAGAAATGACTGGGATCCTGGGGAAGAACATTGGACTGAAAAACGAGGACATTCTAGGGAGTGGAACCCAAGAGGGCCGGAAGATAGACGATGTAGATGTAAGATTGAATGGAAGTGGCCATACAAATAGACAGAGGGCCAGGAACTTAGGGAGCAACATCCGCATCCCAGAGGAGGCAAAGGTGATGTAAATCGAGGAAGACAACCACCGGATAAAACTTAAGAGCAGTCCCAAATAAAGAAAGAATTAGATGATGACAAATGCGGAAATGGAAATGTACCTCGAATCATGGAGAACGGATAGGAATACGGAAGCTAATGACATAAAGAAATGACGAGCCAATAAATGGCTAGACAGTATGAGGGACTTTAGGAAAATGATAAAGGATAAATTAATTAGTAGGATGGGGTCGTAGATTGAGGTTGATGGAATGTAGGGTCAGATATTTGTAGCTTGAGCCTGTTGCAGTATTTGGTTTTGCCTTCTTCATTTGTCATGCGTGTGTGTTCTGCGGTGCACCAGATCTTATCACAGAGAACCCAGGGACAGAGATCCCATTCTCAATGACTCACTGGATTAATATTTCCAGTTAGGTATTAAGCACATATATCGTGAGTCACTGATCCAGAGACCAATCTATGGGGAAAGAACCCTTTATATGAATATAGAGCTTTCAGAAATATATATTGGCTCATGGATGAGCTGGACGAAGAGATGCCAGCCTCCCAACCCACCTCGATAATAGTGGCCAGAGTTGGCACATAGAGGTTCCTTATTGCAGAAATGCGATGTATGAACAGGTTTAATCAGATCACAGAGGTATCCTGTGGATTCGAACCTGTAGATATGAGTAGTGGCAGAAATGAAACGCATGCATGGCAATGTCAGGATTAAATTGGTTTGGCTATACTACTTGGTTCAGCAAAAGTAGGGATAATTTACCTAGTCGCCTCTCTATAGATTAACCTCATCTCTACATCATAGTAGCAATGCAATGAAAAAAAGGAAAGAGTTTGAACAATAGTTGGGAGCATATAGCTTTTGATGCATAAGGTTAAATTTTTTTTTTTTGTCGTGAAAAAAAAAATTTTTAAAGGGGAAACGGTGTAATGTGATGATCGCACATACTGTGGTCACACATGTATATGTAAAACATACAAAACTTAGAAATGTTCGGGTTGGAAATAAATAAATAAATAAAGAAAGAAAGAAAAACGAGCTTAAAAAGTTAACAAAATCAAGAAATGTTGAAAATTAATAAAACAGAGGAAAAGAGAGGGAACTAGAGTTACCAAGATCATTATCTTTTGCTATTCAAAGTCTGAATTTCGAGAAAAGGAAAATATTAAATTATAATATTAAAAGCATAAGCTAGAAAAATTAAAGCAGAAAAGAAACCTAAAGAAAACATGTAGGAAATATGATTTTGGGAAAAAATAAAGTTTAAAGGAAAAACTTCGGTAGCGTGGAAAGGAAAAAAAAAAACCTAGAATTTACTATGTTCAAAAAGATAAGAATCTATGTTTCAAAGTACACCTTTGACGATAAACGAAATGCGGGTTTTATGGAGTATAGTTAAAGCATGAGTTTAAATAAAAATAAATGATCGTCGAAATTTAAATTTAAATGAAAAAAAAACATATACTAAAATTTGTGTAATTAATTAAAGAAAATAAAGAAGTAAGTAAAATGTAAATGGTGCTATAAAATCATGTAAAATAAGTTTAAATATGGCCGAAGGCATAGCATGGAAGGTGTCAACAACAAGTGGGAACAAAGAATCCGAAGGACAAAGGACCATTGGAAGGTTTTAATTAAAAAGGAAGTTAAGTGGAAAGCTAGGGAGATTGTAAGAGATTAGAGCTTAGGACTTCGAGTCGATAAGGTGAAATTTTGCGGCTCCAAGAATCAATCGATATAAATAGACAATATGACATCTACTATCGGTGCCTCACATACTATGGCTGGCTAAGGCCTTCATGATCGCTGGTCAATCCGGACCATCTATACCAATGGTTCTGCTATAATGTAACAACTGCTGTAGTAATCGCCTGCCTGTGGATTCCTGTAGTTGCCCTGCTTGTGATGCCTCTTCCTCCGTGCCTGAATAACCAAGAAGCTACACACTGCCAAATATGATAGGCGACCGTCCCTCCTAAAGAAGTGGAGAAAATCCACGTGACGGTCGACCACATTGGAAGGAACTCAAAGTCTAAACCCTAGTTAACTTCAATATTATTTTATAAATCATCATAAGTGCACAAAAATTCAATAGACAATGGCCAAATGCCTTTCCTGAATGATAATGACATTCTCTTATGATAGACAGTGAGTCTCACGATTATAAATGTGAAAGCATTTATAAGAATTTCAATTAGTTAGTTTAAGTATTTATGTATTGGTAGAATTTCCAAATATTTATTTCCTTATAGCCCTCTCAAAATATAATATGTTCAATTTTATGTTAATATTTCTTATGTTTTTTTTTATCAAACTTTTTTATTATTAAAAATGTATTAATTTATCTAAATCTGTCTCGCCTCGTTCTTCGCCACTCCAAAAAATAGTTAACATTAGAGAGGGGAGGGGGTAAACTATTATTCATGTTGATATTCTTTTTTGTTATTAAATTAGCACGTGAAACGTTGATGGTGCAGTGTTTTAGCCCGTAAAATTTATAAATTAGCCATGCGCTGTAACAGTAATATCTTACAGCAGTCGGGAGAAAGCTGATCGGAAAAAATAGTCTGGAAGCTATATCCGTATAGCTGACAGATTCGGTCAGGTACGGAAATCGATTCATTTATTTCCGTATTTCTCTCTGCTTGAGGTAGCGGAAAGTGGATGATTTTTGAATTAGAAGAATTCCCCATTACATGTTATAAGTGAAAGGGAAGTTGGAGCTTTCGATCGTCCCGTGCCCGTTAAATTATTTTCCTTCTTTCCAACTACTTAGATAAAATTGAAATAAAAATTTCATTTTAATAAGTATATAAAGAATAATCCAATAAAGGTTTAATTTAATAAAATCATATTAACACATGTTATTTTACACAGAATATTTACAATTATGGTGCTTGCTACAGTTTCAATTTGTTTTCCATTTCTCATTATCAATAAAGATCAGGTGGTTTTATAAGGCATATTATTTTCACGTTACCTAATTTTAAACTTGATTTTAAAATGTATAGTTGTTTTTATTTTATTTTTTCTAACTACTAACTTTTAAAGTATCAATTATTTCTTATTTATTCGTCTATAACTATTTTATTGTGTAATATTTTATATAGTGTTTGACTAATTACAATTAATATATGCATGACTACTTATTTCCTATTATAATGATTTATTTATTTTTAATTTATTGAATATTTACTATATGTTGTGGACACATCTCACATACACTTTAAGAATAAAGTGTATACTGTATGTGGCTACATATGTAAACATAAATGAAATATTTTAAAAATGTATTTTTCCTGTCAATATTTTATGAATATTCAGTTGGTGTTAAATTAATCTTATAATTCATTATATTAAATATTTTAATAATACTTAATTAATTAATATCATTTGTTTAAAATATATTGAGTTGGCAATGCAATATCAAATTTAAATATGACAGTGTTACTTTAATATCAAAGATAGAGTTAATTGGTAAGACTACTAAGAAATAAATATAATTATCTTATTAAATATTATCCATTAAATAAAAATTACTACATAAGAAAATAATCAGCAACTATAAATTATTATTTAAATCATGTCTTGTAAAATCATTTTTAAAACTATATTAATAGGGAATACAATGTAGAACAATATTAATTGCATATCACTAATTTATAATCATTTTATCTTCAACATTATCACATTAACTTTGCATTGCACTTTTTTAATTAATATATAATTATTCAACAGTAGCATATATCAAATTCATACAATATCACAACTTAAACATTAATTTAAATAATGTTTTATCATTAGAAAATTTTCTTCCTTCTTAAAAATATTGCATTTCAGTCAAATAGGATAATAAGTAACTTTCTTATTCATGATTTAAATATCTTTATAACTATTTCAAAGCCAATAATTTATTATATTTATCTCAGAAATATTATTTATTTCCACAGCATTTTTCTCATGTTTTTGTAAATATATCTCAAACCCACCTTAAACTCAACAGTCATCAAAACTATCTTTTTTTATAGTTATAATTTTTCTAAGAAAAATAAAAACATACTTTCTATTTATACAAATGTTTATAAAATATATTTAATTTTAGAAAAAACAGTGATTAACCAATTTAGTATAATCAGGGATAATTAGATTTATAGTTTAAAATACATTTTTGTTATAAATATTATTACAAACTCAAACAACCAAACAAAAACAAAACTTAAGGCAATAATTAGTTTTATGCTTATTCTTCTTTATATCAAAATTACAAAATAATTATACTTTGTTTAAGAAAATAAAAAAAATTATTATAGTCATCACATGAACCTGTATTGTGTTAATATATATATATATATATATATATATATATATATATATTATATATATATATTTTATATTATATATATGTAGATATAATTTCAATTATTTAAAAAAAAAAAATTTTTTATTCTTTTATACATAAGAGATTTATATGTATAGATTTATTATAAATAAGCAGTTTTTTTGTATTTATTATATAATATTTTTTATTAAATAATATTTTAAATTTATTTAATTTTCATTTTTTAAAATAGAGTAAATCAGAAAGGTGTAAAATAAAATTGTTAGATTAGGAGATAAAAAATTGTACACGTGTGAAACAATGAATAGATCTGTACAAACACAAAGATGCTTTTACACTTATTTCTGATGATTATAGATGGCCAGCTTTGTTGTTATCTGTATCTTAAGATTATTTTTACAAAAAAGGTGCTTTGATGTAGATGATAGCGATCAATTTTAAGTCAAACTTGTGAAGCTTTGATTTTTTTTTTAAGATAAAGATCTCCAGATGTTTTTTTTTCTTTGGTTGAAATTCACGATATAAATGATTAAAACAATTTTTTTAATCAGTCAGTTATAAATTTTTTTAGAGAGATGATCAGTTAAATGATTATTATTTTGAGACTCAACTCAGTTGGTCCTTCCTTGTTATTATTCGTAAGCAGAAATGTAAGCTCGAATTTTTTTTTAAAAAAAAGAGAGTGAACGCTTAATTTTATTTTCTCACTCTTTGAAAGTTGAAAAAAAGAGCAAATGAAATGTCTTGATATAAAGCATTTCCACAATAGGAAGAAGAGGATAAAATGGAACAAGATTGAATTTATTATAAGTTAGTAATAATTATAAAAATGATATTAACATATTTGGTTATGCATAAGACTATGCCTCTGCATTGCTAAACCATTTTTTCTGCTTCCTGATTAATACAGAATGAGTCAAAATCGCTGATCTGTCTATGAAGTCATGTATCAGTAATAACTAACAAAAGGATAGATTTGAGCCAACCACAAGCTATATGGAATGCTTTATTTATATTTCCTGGCTTATTAAAAGCTATTACCTTCAATAATGGAGAAGAGGAAATAGAAAAAAAGAAAATTTATAACATCATGTAGAACAAGTTACCATAAATCAAATTTTGTTGATTTACCTCAATCATCTAAAGTGTCGACAGCAATTATTTTTTTTAAAGAAGAGAAACAACAAATCCACTACCTACTTATTCAAAGTACTTATAATAACTTTTTTTAAATGTAGAAGGAGGCCAATCAACAGTGAATAATAATGGATTAAAACAAAAATATTGTAGCATATCTTAAAAGTATCTCAATAACTTTTTTTTTTTTTTGTTGACAAAAAAGAGTCTAAAATTCAAATTCAGGACATTAATAAGAAGTAAAAAGTAGACTAAATATGCTTCTTTAACGATTTTTTTCTATTAAAAGTAAACCTTATTTACTAAACAATTTTTTTTTTTTTTTGATACAGAAACATTAAAGACTTGTTTATCTATATTATTAATATCTCAAACATAGCACAAACATGTTTAATCTTTAAACTTAAATTTTATTATTTTTTTTATTATATATGTAATGTTGAAATGTTTTTTTAATTTTCTTAGTTTTAATGATAATGAGCAACCTATAGATTTGCTTTATAATGTTTTTTATTTTTATTTTATCTTTATATTAAAAAATTGATATTTATTTTATTTTTTTCGTATAAGGTCAAAAGAAAAAGAGAAATATTTTTATATGTATTTATGGGTATACATTTTAAACATATATAACATTACAATCTATGACTGTTTATCCAAACACATCAAAGAATAGGTTATATATGATTAGTTTAAAATGATAAATTAAAAAGTAGGCATTACTTAATGGAAATGAAATGACATATACAAGTTACACCTGAAATTTATTTTAGATATGATAAGTAAGAAAATTCTTAAATAGATTTATAGAATATTATTTTTTTTTTTTAATATTGATTTAAGTCAGCTTATTTTGAGATATCAAGAAAGATGACAAACCTATATATTAAATTTATTCTATACTTATATAAATTTTTTATTAATTTTATATAAATTTTTATATTAATCAGCCATTTATTTAATTGCTTACTTTAAAGAAGGAAAGAAAGAGTAGTAGTTTAATAAAATATAATTATATATCTTAATTGGTTTCCGAGTTATTATTAAGAATATTGTGTTTGTTTTTTTTTTTGTCTTAATTTATATTTTAATTATCATATTGTCGAGTTATTAAGTATTACCATTCGATATATTGAGCAATCACTTGCAAATATTAAGCCCAAATAATAGGTAAACTATATGTTGATATTTAAGTATTTAAGGATTATCTTGAGAATAGCCAATTTTGATAATTATATTCAAATAAGCTAAAATGTGTGTCCATGTTTAGATCATCCTCATCAAAGATGGAATCATGTTATTAGTTAAAAATGTTTCAAATAATACTATATAAAGTTATGAACAATCATCATTAATAAATTATAATCATTAAATTTAATAAACGAATAAATATATTTTAGTAAATAGGGTTTATATAAAATTGAATATTAAAAGAGATATGATGATCAATCATCACATTAGTATTATTAAACCCAGTATGAAATAGGAAATTTAATAGAGCCTATAAGTTTATAAAGATGAATTTATGTGGTTTATTGATAAGCCTGGTGGAATCATCTATTATAATCTTATTATGACACACTATTATAATCATTATTGTGTATCACTATTATTATCATTTTATGATATTATCATCCTCATCATCATTATACCTTTATGTGATAAATATTTAGTTAAATGGCCATCAATATCAATAATGGTCTCTTGAAGCCATTAATAGGATATACTGTCTGTTCATCAATATACGCTAATGAGCTAGCAATGTCTATAAGAATCTTGACTATGGTATAAACTTGGTAACATGGACCTGTAATTTTATCAATATAGATAAAATGTAAGAATGTCATTTTTTTCAATAGTCATCCAAGTCATGTGTAATAAATATGTACTGAATGAGTTTGAACTAAGTACACTATAAATAGATAATTATCTGGATTGAAAACAATCTAGTGGCCTCAAAGGAAACATTACTTACTAAACTAATAAAGAGTGATATCACTTTTTATAATATTTTTTATAAAATATTTTTTATAGTTGATAAATAGCACCTGGTCATGACTATTCTTATATATTGGAGAGGATAGGAAGATTTGTTAAGAAGAACCTAGTATTGAGATAAGCATAAGGCCTCAGGACTAAGTGGGACTTATTAGATATTTAATATTATTTATAGAAAAGGATATGTTTTTGTTAGATACGCCAATATATAATAATCGCTTAAGCTAATTTTGTCTACATGATAATTGATATAGTACAAATTATAGTCAAATACATATCTTTATAATTTTAATAATTACAAATAATATTGATTTTTGATAAATATGTTACAAATGGCAATTGATAATATGTTCAAGGGCACAACTAGGCTAAATAACCAAATGGCTGAAATACCATTGAGGAGATGAATGAATATTTTTTTTTCTTTTTTTATTATTAGTTACATAGGGATTTAGTGATGATGATATTATATTTTAAATAAATGAATATATTATAGAGCTAGTTTCATTTTTAAAATATAATGATATCACAACTTATATGTGTTAAAGTTAATAACACTTTTTTTTTATATATTTTGCTTATCAATTAAATGCATAGAAATATTAATAGCTTGAAGTGTGGATAATAATTTGTTTATATTTGAAAGTTTGTTTATAGAAAATTTATGATTTTGGAGGTTGGATTGATATTTGATTGTTGGGTTTGGTTGGTGTTTAGTTGTGATGATGGATGGAGATTTTTGTCATTGCCTTGAGATGTGATGTATTCATGCCACTGTATTGATTTATCTTTCACTGCTCCAACCAGATTATAATATCGTTGTTTTATCATGAAGCAGTTAACAGTAGGCCTGTGATTTTAAGACCAAAAAATTTCTGATACATAATATTTTCTAAGACTAGACATATTTTTTTATATATATAATTTGCCCTAAGACTTAAAATACAAGGTATTGACAATTAGCCCCTAAGACTGACCAAGCAGGAAATGCAACAATTTCAATAAACTATTAGGGGTAGTAGCTTAGAGTGATAATTGGGGTATCATCTGAGTGTCATGGAGCATTTTCTTTAAGTGAGTGATTAATTTTTGTCTATCTATGATTGTGATGCTAATCATTTTTGGGTCAATATCTGTCAGACCAGAAGGTAGATGATATATAAATGACTGAGAATGAATTTTATAAATCTAGCACATATGTTATATAGTATTTTTTGCTTGTTATAAAGGCATAGGTTAGTTTTATAAGCATGAAAAACTAGATAATGATGATAAAAGGACACACCAATACAAGATACTTTTTTAAATAATTTAAATAGTACTATACCATCTTTATCAATCATATATAGGTAAAGGAAAGAGTGATGATGGAGGTTAAGAATTAAAGGCACTTAAGATATAGATAGTGATGGGGAGATAGGCTGAAGAGTGGTGAAAATTTTAAGGTAAGAGGAAGTAAAGGTGTTACGGTGTAAGGAAATAGGAGAAAATAGAGAGACAATAAAAGAAATAAAAGATAACTAAACAAAGAAAAGATAAATTATAAAGGAAAAGAAAAGAGGGGGAAGAGAGACCAAGAGCAAATAGATAAGTTAAAAAAAGAATGACAAAATAAGAAAAGACAAAAGAAGAAAGAAAAAGAATGAGAAAAAAGTAGATAATAACAGACAACAAGAACTAGAAAAAACAAACCAAAAAGAAAAAGGAAGAGAAGAAGGCAGTCAAGAGGGAGAAAGAGAGATAGCAGGGACTAATAAAGAGATAAGAGACCAGAGGGGTAGTAAGGGTGGAAGGGGAGTAGCTTAAGAGGGTATAGTAGTGCGTGAGGACCGCGGAATAGGAGAAAGGTATAAAGAGGGGCAAAGAGGCCACAAGGCAAACAACGAGGGAAAAAGAGCATGGCAGGGGACCAAAGCGTAAAGAGGAGAAAGCATAAAGCGATAGAGAGGGCAACCACTTCCCAAAAGGCAAACCAAACAGAAGAAAATAAGATGGTGACTCCAAGAAGGGCACTATTGGATGCGTTAAAAGAAAATAAAGGATAGGAGAGGAGAAATATATAAGACCACCATTAGGATTATAAACAACCAACTAGGCCCACTATCCCATGAAACCTAGCAAACCAAACATAGGTAGCTGAATGATTCCATAAACAAATGCAAAGACCCGAGAAGCATACCTTCAAAAAGTTCTATAATATATATGAAGGGCCATACTCTCAGGAAAGAAAGGGGAAATGTTTGACTAGAATCATAGAAGGAGTAAAAGGCAATATAAGTACGAGCCTAAAACCAATGCACTTACTGCATTTTTTTTATATATTCAAAAAAATTTTTTTTTTGGGGGAGGCAAAATGTAGATATATATAGTTTCAATTATTTAAAAAAATTTTTTTTATTCTTTTATACATACAGAGATTTATAGATAGATTTATATTAGAATAAGCGTTTATTATTATATATTTTTTTTTAATATTTTTTATTTAATTTCTTTTAAGGAGTAAATCAGAAGGTAAAATAAATGTTAGATTAGGGATAAAAGAATGGAAACAATGAATAGACTGACAACACAATGCTTAACTTATTGAGACTATAGATGGCAGCTTTTAGTACTAATTATTTACAAAAATGTAGTAGATGATAGCGATCAATTTTATCAAACTTGTGAAGCTTTTTTTTTAATAAGATCTAGTTTTTTTTTTAATTCACGATATAAAGATTAAAACTTTTTTTAATAGTAGTTATTTTTTTTAAGGTATCAGTTAATGTTATTATTTTGAACTCAACTAGTTCCTTTATTATAACTGTAAGCTCATTTTTTTAAAGAGTGAACGTTTAATTTATTTCTCACCTTTAAGTTGAAAAATAAATGAAAAAGCAATTACAATAGAAAGAAAGAGAAAGAAATTGAATATATAGTAGAATAAATAAAATAACTATGTTACAGATAGCATGTAAACCATTTTCGCTCTGATTAATACAGAATGATCAAAACGCTGACTCTATGAAGTCATGTATCAGTAATAACTAACAAAAGGAAATTTAACCAACCAAAGCTATAGTCTTTATTTATATTTTATTAAAGCTCATTACCTTCAAGAATGGGAAGAAAATAGAAAAAAAGAAAATTTATAACATCCATGTAGAACAAGTTGAAGCATAAACAAATTTTTTTATTTACCTCAATCACTAAAGTGTCAACATTATTTTTTTTAAAGAAGAGAAAAACAAATCAGTACCTACTTATTCAAAGTACTTATAATAACTTTTTTAAATGGTAGAAGGACCAATCAAAGTGAATAATAATGGAATTGAAGAAACAAGAAAGTCAATTGAGCTACTTAAAAGTATCGCAATAACTTTTTTTTTTTTTTGTTGTGAGCAAAAAAAGATCTAATTCAAATTAGGAATTAATAGAAGTAAAAAGTAGACGGTAATATGAACTTCTTTAACGTTTTATCTTTACTTATTAAAAGTAACTTATTTACTTCAAAGCATTTTTTTTTTTGATACAGAAACATTAAAGACTTGTTTATCTATAGTTATTTGCAATATCTACAACATAGACAAACATAGTTTAAATCTTTAAACTATTTTTCAATATTTTTTTATTATATATGTAATGTTGAAATTTTTTTTTAATTGTTCTTAGTGTTAATGATAATGAGCAACCTATAGATATATGATTATATTTTTTATTTTTATTTTATCTTTGCATATTAATATGATTTATTTTCTCGCTATAAGGTAAAAGAAAAAGAGAAAAGATATTTAAGAATAGGATACATTAAAATAAAAATTACATGGAATTAACTACCAAAAATCAAAGAATAGTTATATATGATTAGTTAAAATGATAAATTAAAAGTAGGCATTACATTTAATGAATAAATGAATATAAAGTTACACCTAAATTTATTTTATGAAGATAGTAAGAAAATTCTTAAATAAGCATTTATAGAATATATTTTTTTTATATTGATTTAAGTCAGCTATTTTGAGTATCAGAAGATGACAAACCTATATATTAATTTATTTGCATACTTATATAATTTTTTTTATTAATTTTATATAATTTATATTAATCAGATTTATTTAATTGATTTGATTTAAAGAAGGAAAGAAAGAGTAGTAGTTAATAAAATATAATTATATATCTTAATTGTGATTATTATTAAGATATTGTTTTTTTTTTTGTCTTAATTCTATATTTTAATTATATCATTGCTCAGTATTAAGTATTACAGATATATTAAATACTGCAAATATTAAGCGTCCGCAAAATAATAGGTAAACTATAGTTGATATTTAAGTATTTAGGATTATGCTTGAGAATAGCCAAATTTTATAATTATAGTTCAACATAGAAAGCTAAAATTGTGTTGTTCATGAATTTAGATCATCCTATCAAGTGATATCTGTTATTAGTTAAAAATGTTTCAAATATACTATATAAAAGTATATCATCAATCATCATTAATAAATTATAATCATTATTTAATGTTAACGAATATATATTTTAGTAAATAGGGGTTTATATAAAATTGAATATTATGCAAAGAGATTCATGATGATCAATCATCACCATTAGTATATTAAATCCAGTATGAAATAGGATAATTTTAATAGATGCCTATAGTTTATAAGATGATTTATTGTGTGAGTTTATTGATAGCCATGTGGTATCATCATCACTATTATAATCATTATTATGACATCACTATTATAATCATATGTGATATCACTATTATTATCATTTTATGTATTATCATCCTATCATCATTATTACCTTTATGTGATAAATAATTTAGTTAAATGGCATCAATATCAATATGGTCTCACGCTGTTGGAAGCCTTAATAGGTTATACATGTCTTTATCAATATACGCTAATGAGCTAGCAATGTCTATAGAATCTTTACTATGGTATAAACTTTGGTAACATTGACCTGTAATTTTATCAATATAGATAAAATGTAAGAATGTCATTTCCGATCTCAATAGTCATCCAAGTCATGTGTAATAAATATGTACTGAATGAGTTTGAACTCAAGTACACTATAAATAGATACTTATCTGGATTGAAAACAATCTAGTGGCACTCAAAGGAAACACATGTACTTAGCTAAACTGAATAAAGAGTGATATCATCCCTTTCCAATTTCATAATATTAGTTTTATAAAATATATTTTTTATAAGTTGTCATAAATAGCACCGTGTCATATACATAATGTCTTATATATTGGAAAGAAGGATAGAAGTCTTGTAAGAAGAACCTAGTATTGGAGATAAGCATAAGGCACTCCAGGAATCTCACAGTGGGTACTTTTATTCAGTTGCTATATTTAATATTATTTTTATTAGATGACAATGGCCAGTATGTTTTATTGTTCAGATGACTGCCCCAATATATAAATAAATACCAAGAATCTTTAATGCTGATATTTTCTTTGTCTATGCTATGATGAATTGATATAGTTACAAATTATAGTTACAAATACATATCTTTTATAATAATTTAATAATTACAAATACATAATTGATATTAATTGATAAATATTGTTACAAATGGCAATTTATAAATAATTGTTACAATATATATATATATATATATATATATATATATATATATATATATATATATATATATATATATATATATATATATATATATATATAGTATCCTTTTTATTAAGTTTAAATAGACTTTGAAAGTCAATTTCTTAAAAAAAAATTAAGTATTGTAAGTGGTATAATAATGTTGATAGGGATTTAAAAATTTGTTAAGATGAAATTAAAAGTAATAAAATATTTAAAAGCTATTCATATATATATATATATATATATATATATATATATATATATATATATATATATATATATATATATATATATATATATTGTATGGTTGGGAGAACTAGCCATAGTGATAATAATGAAAATTATGTATTAAAAGTCTTATTAAACAAAATGTTGAAAACTATTTTTAAATAATGATTAAATATTAAATAAGTTATTAAATGTATTTTAATAAAAGTAAATTTAAATTTATATTATAATTGTTTATTAAAAGTTTTAGTATTTTGTTGTATATACAAGTGTATACAATTTTATTTATTAATTAAATAATGTCAAGAATTATTATTCCAAATTTTATCATTATATTTTATTATTTTTTTATAATATAATATTTTGTAGTTAAATATTTTAATTAATCCTATTTCAGATAGTGAATATAAAAAATTGCAACATTTCTGTCTAGGATTATAGTCATGGTTCCAGCAATACACATACTTTGTGCTTGCAAGGTTTTTAAAGAAAGTTTTGAAATTACTTTTAGAATTGTTTTAAAAATTGAAAACATTTGAATATCATAAAAATAATTATAGGAAATTATTTAATTTGTTATCTTTAAAATAGTTGTAATAATAAAGATAAACTAAAAAAATAGATACACTAGACTTAAGTATTCGATAAATTGATAAATAATTATTTAGAATATGTTATTTTAAAGTCTTTAATTTGTTTAGGTATAATTAGAAAATTAATTTAGAATTAAATATTATCATAATATTAATAGTATAAATGGTGACTCATAATTTTGTTGCTAAATTTTACAACAATGAAATTGACAATTATGTAAAATAGATCATGAGCTGAAAGTCAAGTAACCAATCAGAATGTAAGTTAAAGCTGGTATATAAATGAATGCTCTCACTTCTTAAACACATTTCTAATCTATTTTTTTTTACTTCTTTTTTGTCTTAAAATAATATCCAGCATATTATTATAAGCCAGTAATATATTGTTTAAATAGTCAATTAGTTTCAATTTTTAAAATGTTATTATTTTGAAAAAAAGTGTAAAAGATTATAAAATTTATTAAGTTAAAATAACAATGTTTCCCTAAATCCAATTAGTTTCCTACTATTTTTTCTATTTAAACCTTAAGTCAAGTTCATAGAAACTTATGGAGCATATACTTGAATTGATGTGTATGGGGAGTTTAGTGATAGAAAAACAGATGACAGAGGAAAATATCTTTTTTCTCATGCTCATGAAAAACTGTTAAAATTATTTGTATAAAATACTTTGGATTTTAAAGAGGATATTATTTGGAAATACCACTCAGAGAATTAACATGTTTGTGTATAAAATTTTAAGAACTATTAAAGATATTATTCAGATAATAAAATTACCTGGAAAAGAATAAAACTGAATATTTCTTTAAAATTATGAAAGTATTCAAGATGAAATTATAGTATAAAAATAGAGATCATTCTTTTATTTAAACTATTGACTGTATATTTTTTAAAGACAATTACAGCAGCTTTTTAAAAAAAATATTTATTTAAAAGTTAATTAAAATTTTTGGAAAAATGATGAAAATTAAGAAACAAATGTTATTACAGATATAAATTACTTATCAAGTTGTTGTTAAAATACATGAATATTTTGATATAATAAAAACTAGTTCACTTTATTATACATCAAAAAAGGAAAATAAATGGATAATAGAAATAAATATCATGACTAAATAAAAACCTATGGAATATTTAAGTATGAATTTATTAATTGCTACATATCTGCATTATGAGATAATATTTTTTTTAAAAAATGAAAAAATGCCTATTTTTTTGTTAGCTTGTGAACTAATTTTAAATGGCCATTGATAATTGCATCTGTAAGCTGATGGAATTCATGTGAATGAAAACAATGGAATTTGCCTATAGGAAATATTTTGAAAAGTGTTATCACATTAATAACTGCTATCCCATGATAGCAGCAAATAAAAGACTGCATTTAAAGACTTTCAAAAACACGATGAACAGTAGTTTTTTTTAGAATTTCTGTGATATTAAAGTGGACTATAGAAGTTATGTTTTCTTTATTTTTTTCCTATTGTTAATTCTGCTACAAAAGGAGAGAGTGATGTGCTAGAAAAAACTTTCAGACAATATTTGTTGTGTAGCAGCTGTGGAGGTTACCATTTGAAGTGTTGAATTGTAATGAAAGACTTTTAGTTGAACTTATTGGAGGACAGACATGAATTGGAATTTCATAAATTTTGTCTTAGTTATTATTTTTAAATATACTAACTTTAGTATTAGAATTTATTGTACAGGATAGGAAAGGTTACTTTTTTTAAAAAAAAAATATTTATTATTATTGTTATTTTAACAACATTAATATTTTTAAAAGGTATTTTAGTATTTTAAAAGTTTTTTTTTTCTTTTGTTTTGCAAACATTTTAAAGTATAATCATTGTGGGCTTGGAAGACTGATATTTTTGATTAATATGTTTTGTGCTGAATTGGACCAGAAGACATCTAAAATAGTCATTTGCCAATCGTAATGTCACTAGGTAATTTAAAATTGTTTAATCATTATATAATGTACATTTTATTTTTTTTTTTTTAGAGTTGCTTGGAATATTTTTAAAATATTGCTTTTATCATATGTATGTGTGAACATGAGTATGTGTGCATTAATTACATATATATATTTTTTATTACTATTCTGAGAAATAAGCTATTGTTTTAAAATGAGATGTGCATATATTTTTCTTTCTTATATTACAAAGTTTAATATAATGTATTGATGATCATAATTTTTCATGATTCATTACTGAATGAACTATACCTATTTTTTTTAAATATTTGAATATTTATTTTAATGTTTTAAAATCAAGGTCATTTGTATTTTTGTTGCTAAGTTTTAAGTGAATAAAACCGTTTTGTATCTGGATTGATAATGTCTTATGTTAACTTTGTAATTAAGAGTAATGCTAGTTATTTTGCGATATGGATTGTTAGATCTATTTTGGAGTTTTAATCAATATTGATAGGGAAATAGATAATGAAAGTCTTAGATGCATTATATGTAGGATATGTTAAGAAAATAGAAAAATAGCCTATATTTTATCTTAGTTGTTTTATGTAAGCATAGTTAACATGGCCCTGTGTCTTGAATGTATTTTCCATAGGCAGTGTTTGATATTTTTCTATTTTTAAATGATCTGCAAGACCTGAATAGATAGCTTGGACATTATTTTTAAAGGTATTGGACAAAAGTCATACCTATTCTTTCACTATGTTTCCATGTAGATTATTAATTATATATTATACTATTGAATATTTACTCTAGTCATTCCTTCATGTCCTATGCATAATATTGCTATTTTAATTTCAATAGTTATTACATCGTATAGCATGGTATTTTATTAAAGATGAATAATAAATAATTTTGAAATGATGTAATTTTTTTTTCAAAAGGAAGTAAAATAGGGTTTTCTTTTTTGGATTAAGATAAAATACATATGGAATTGAATGTAAATACTGATAGTAAAGCAATAAAGAATCATAGTTATCTTTTTATATTTTTATCAAAGTATTTTTGATGATAAAAAAAAATTACAACTATTCATGATATTTTAAATAATTTTGATATTTTTGATTTTTCACAAATCAGTGCATATTTTTAAAAGATGAAACATCAAAACGAATAACATAAAGTGTAATGAATGCTTGTATTTTATGTTAATTTTTTATTTATTTTTTTTAAAAAAAACATGAAGCACGTATAAGGATTTTGAGAATGGTGCCACCCAAAAAGTAATTAGTATAACATCAACATTATTTTTGTTAAATTCAATTTTCATTTATTAAATGAACCTTAAAACATGTTTTCAAAATGAACATTATTTTAAGTATTTATATTTTTGTGTACATTTATTAAAGCTATATTATCTATTTATTTAAATAGCAAACGATTTCATTAGTCTATAACGCATAGTTCTAAATTAACATTTTTATTTTATATTATGTATGATAAATAATCTATAAGCCAGAGTGAATGCTTATTTACTTTCTAATTTTTATATAATTGAAATGTGTAACTCAATCTTACTTTAGCTAAATTTATATTTTGTTAGATTTTATTTAGTAAAGCTTGTAAATGTTGTAAATAGTTTTGTTTTAATGAAAAGTGTAATAAATTTGTTAAACTTGTTTTTATAAATCTCTGTGTTATGTTGATTGATTTATTTACACAAATACATAAATAACAGAATCCAAAATAAATATGATACATTTGCACAATATAAATAAATTATTCATTTTTAAAAAATAATAATTATGCAGAATATAATATTTGAATATTTTTTTTCTTTTGCAATAATCTTATTATAGTCATAATTCACCACACAATTTACTACATAGAATTTAATATTGCTTGTTGCCACATATTTTTAGATTATAACATATAAAGATGCCACATGAGAAATAAAAGAATTATATTATTATTATTATTATTATTATTATTATTATTATTATTATTATTATTATTATTATTATTATTATTATTATTATTATTATTATTATTATTATTATTATTATTATTATTATTATTATTATTATCATCATCATCATCATCATCATCAACATTATTATTATTATTATTATTATTATTATTATTATTATTATTATTATTATTATTATTATTATTATTATTATTATTATTATTATTATTATTATTATTATTATTATCAGTTGTCATAGTATTAAATAGTAGATAAGATTAATAATTACTTAATTAGGAGCAGGAATATTATTATTTATTAATGTTATTATTATTGGTTAGATGTAGTTAGGAAAGATACAAAATCCCTTGTCATACTTTGCTACAGGAGATATTTTAAAATTGATTAGATATATTTTTCAAGAATCTGAGATAGTTATGATTATATTTTATTAAAAGAGATTAGAATTTATTTGAGTAATTTTTATACTAAATTACTTATTATTTTTTAACGTTTTAAAAACACTATAAATTTATTATTATTATGATTGATTGAAATAGAGGAAAATAGTATTCTTCTGCCATTAAAATTGTATTCTGTGGAATATAGGCTCAATGTAAATCTTTGCTGCTTTAACTTAACTAAATTGTCTCATGATATTATTAGTGTTTTATTAATTTAATTTTCATGAATTGAACCATATACTATTTATTAATTAGTTAGAAGTAGTCGAATGGTAGAAATTATTATAGGGTATCTTTATTATTTATTATATTAAGATTATAAGTATTTGAGCCTAAGCATTATATATATATATATATATATATATATATAATGCTTAGGCTCAAATATATATATATATATATATATATATATATATATATATATACATACCTGGGTCTCTTTTAAAACTCATATTTATTTAATGTGATTTTGAAGTTACACGATTCACATTTCTCCAGAAGTCGAACTTGAATAATGCGCTATTACTTTAAATAATAAATTTCGCGCAATTACATCATATTGAAAGTAATAGCACATTATTAGAATTCGACTTTCATCTTAGTAATTTTAATATTTTCAGTGCTTTATAATAGTAAGATTTTATACAATAATGAAATTAAAATCATGATTTCCACATTTTATGTATACACACATTAAATTTTACAAGATTATAATGTAAATTTGTTCAAACATTGTGCGTGTTAATTTTGCATTTTAAATCTCATTTTGTTTTTGCTTTTTAAAAAAGAACGTAATCAATTATTAATAATTTTGTGAGTCCAGAAGTTTACTTTTAAGTATTAATGACACTAATCATGAACATGCTCTTATATTCCATGGAGAGCTAAATGGTTTTATGTTGGGATATTGTGAGCTTCATAAACAATTAATAAAATCATCATCTCAAAGATTAATTACTAATTACATTGTCACCAGAAAACCATTAACACAACATGAGAGTGAAGTTGTGCTAGTTGTATTTCCTCTTGTGAAGAATCTGATTTTTTACCAGTTTACAAATGAACCTGTTTATCGGCAAGTAGCGATAATAATTAAAATGTGTATATAAAAATGTCAATTACTGTCCTGTAAATTATGCATAAACATACATTGTTTTGAATAAAATTAAATATTATAGTTAAAAAAAGTTTTTTTATCAATTTGTTTCAAGTTTGTAATTTTTTATTAGTCATATTTTATTTCCTTATTTTTTTTGTGCGAATTTTAAAGTAATTTTATGTTGGTGCTTTGCTTTTATGCGATTTTTGAAAAATGTCTTTTTTTCCATGATTTCATTTGTGCATGTTTTCTGAGGAACCTATCTATCGTGTAAAATGAGAACCAGATGTGTATATATTGTATGAGTCGAAAAACCCACCACCTAAACTGCATGTCGGATCCAAACACAGCTATTTCAAACTGAATTCAAACCCAACTTATCAGCTCAGAATAGTAGACATCTAAATTGACAGCACAGTGCTATGCGCCAAGAAACTAGCTCAATGGTTGGTGAGGATTAGAGACCCCTGAACGGACACTAATATTGGATAATTAATTAACTTAAGATCCTTTTTTAAATCAAATCATATGTATATGTTTGGGTTGCCAACACAGACAGTGAGCATTAACATTAAAATAATTATTGAATAAGATAATTAAAAAACTAAGAAACCAAGTGTGTTTAGAAAATATTTAATAATAATAGTTGTTGTTTGAATTTGAATAATGATTATATTAATTAATACTAGTCCTTAAACAAAGTTTATAATTATAATCAGAGTGGCGGTCCTTATTATATACCAATGAGTATTATGTAATTATTTGGAATTCTATGTCTATGCCCCCAACAAGAAAATAAAAGGCAGATAATGGTATTCATTAGTAAAGGAATTTATTACTCTATTTTTTTAATGAAATAATGTGATATTTATTTTCACATTGGCAAATCCATTCATGAAGAGCAAGATATGTATTTTAGGGCATAACTTTAATCTTTATTGGAAAACTTATTTAATTAAATATAACTAAGAATTTGTTCGACTTTAATTAAAATCACTTCATCACGAATTACGAGCATCAGAGTGGGCTTTACTGGAACAGAGAGGTAACGGTGCTGATGAATTATGAGCTATAAAATGAAATTGAAAGATAATAACTAATCAATAATCGAAGTCCTATGGTCGATTGTGTCTGACAAGTCTTATGCCCTTTGACTAATATGAACAGAAGAGGAAGTACTTTCTTCCTCGAGAATTTAAAATAACAGAAATATTATCACCAACCAGCCTAACGAAGAGGAAGATTGCCCTACATCAGCAACATTGAAGATGATGACTTAATAGTCACCATTTGAGAACTAAAACCCAATTAGAGAATACTCTACATGATGACTTGATCAATTTAACTAAGGTCAAACGAGCTTTTAACTAAATCTATTTAAAGCATTATAAAATTATATTAATCATGCCCCAAATATTGTGCCCCTCCTGAATATTAATAGACAGTGAAAACAATTTGAATTAAAATATATTTGGTTCCTTTATAGGCCCTTTTGCAAAAATAAAAACATGTTTTAACATTATATTTGAATAAATACACATTAGTGAAACGAGAAAATAGCTTTTTAACATTATGTGGATATATAAACATTTGTAAATTAGATAGGAGATCTAGACATAGATGAGAAATGGAGCTAATAATTTATTATTAGCCAATTATAAAAATAACAAACATTTAATCGTTTCTTTTGACTCGATAATTGATAGAATTGTATAAATCTAGTTCTAATGGATTAGAATTATTATCAGATTTAATATTATATTTTCTGCATAAGGCAAATAGAACAAAGGAGTTTATCGAGTCGAAAGATAATTGGCATATAATTAAAAATAAACATTAATAAAGCATATATGTATGTATGTATATATATATATATATATATATATATATATATATATATATATATATATATATATATATATAATAAATGAATCGCCAAGTAAGAAAAGAGAAAGTTTAAAGACTAGAGGTTGAGAAAATTATGATATAAGTTTACAGTAGCATGAATAAAAGGTTTTATAAAAATTATTACATTAAAGAATGAATGAGCTCTAAAGGGAGTGTAAAGCAAAGTTCGAATCTGCCAGAAAGTTTAAGGTTCATTTAGAAACATATTACCCATTTCTTACGGGGCTGGTTCTTGGTTTACATGTCCAGGTTGGTACAAATGTAGGCATTCATTTAGTTGATTACTTGAACAGTATTTTAATGAATTTTCACAATTTTAGCAGTATGATTGGTCTGGAAAAGATTCAGCAGCTTTATTGAAGATTTTTAGGGGACTTCAGGAACTGCAGCCAGATTCCTGATGATTTAGCCCTTCACTATGATCAAAACACTACTTAAACTTATGATTTTTAAACACATAGTGTTCACTGCACTTCTCTTCAACAAAGATGTTTTTTCCTCCAAACTTTTTAGAGCCATATATCTGTCCTATGATGCCTTCAGGCTAGCACTTCTTTCATTATCAATGTTTTTAGATTTACTGGTTGTTTTTAGATACATTTCTTTGATAAGGCTTTCAAACTCATTAACTTGAATTCATTTTCTAATTAGAAAATGAATTGTTAAAATCAGAAAATGATTTTAATTAGGAAATCCTTATCTTTTTTTCTAATTAATAAAACATTAACTGTTGTTTTTACAAAGGGAAAATCTGAAAGCTTATCGAAAGAATGTAGCTTTTAATCATTAAACTTTAACAAATTATTTAAAAATAAAATTAAACATTCCTGACGCAATGCAACTGTTAAACAATTATATATATTTAAATATTTACAAATATATATGCAAGATCCACGCAGTTAAAATATATAAATTCATGAATAATTCTATCATGAATTTATTAATAGAATTGATCAATTTAAATCTGAAACTAATTATTTGAATACACATTTATGAAATAAGTTATTCTTTATGAAAATTAGTGTGGATTGAACGTATAAAGCCCCATTGCATAGGAAATTTAAGGTTAGTACTAGGGTTTGAAGTGGGATTATGGTTAGATGTCATGAAGCTAGGATTGAATTCAGATCTGACTGCTTCATTACTTTTAACTTAAAAAAAACAATGAAAAAAAATCTCTTTACTTATGCGTGATGCATTCGCATAAGTGTACTCGACTAATTGGTAGACACTGGGAGAACAGCATTAGTGTGAATATCATCTGTACAAACTACAAAAAATATACATGTCTCACTGCGATAATTTTTTTTTAATATTATCTAGTTTATAATAAGCTTATAATAAATCGGTCTGATGATCAAGTCTCATTTTCCCCATGGTCATGTCAGTCAGTCATCTGTATATATATCTGTCATTCAATGTTTGTTTTATTGTTTCCCTGGATCAGGTGGCACATATGGTTTTAACTTTTGATAATGGTCATAGTTTTGGTCTTTTCAGGTTGGTGTCAAGTTCCCATAGTCTATTGCAGTCAAAAAGTCTATGGTCTTTTCTATTGACATAGGGCACATCCCAAGCATGATTCTTTGGATCCATGGGGGTAAATGATGTCTGATCATCCAGATGATGTGTTGGTCCTCATATTTGAAAGCTGTTAAGGATTTGAATGTGGTTACTTGCTGGATGAAGTAGACTACATATTCCTGTCTGCAGTATTCTTGATACGTCTGAGTGTTCAGTCTATGCAAAATACCCTCCTGACTTTCTTCACTCCAATATTTTTTTAAAATAGTCTTTTCATATCCTTGGATCATGGAAGGTAGTTTTTTAATAACTTCCACCATGCCTTGGCAGCTTCTCTTAAGTAGTGGCTGGCTAGGATAACATTTTCCTTTTCTAATATAGAGCGCAGACAGAAAAAAATTTTAATGCTGTCTAGATGATCTAGGAGCTTTTCTCCTGGGTTACTTCTAAAAATTTGAATTTCTACAGAAGATATAAGGGATGGTCTCTGCAAGTTCCTTAGACTCATTTCGGAGTTTATTATCTGTTCCATTTCTACTTTTTGTTTTATTTTACTAATGGTCTGAACATCTTATTTCCCTGTCTGTATTTAAATCAGTTTCTGAAACAATTTCATGGTTTGACTCATATTCTCCACTGTCATCTTCTTTAGTATTCACAACTTCTTTTGGTGTGGTCTGATCATCACCATCACTTCTTGAAGCCTTGTAAGTGTCTATTGCTGTATGATGCTTTACAATCGCTGGGTTGGTTTGAGTCCCTCATGTTTCCTCAAGTTTTAAAATCCCCTCCATCATCATCATCATTAGCTTCCTGTCTTCTCTCATTTCTCTGAGGATCATATGAAAAGTCTTTTGATTGTCGTGATCGTCTTTAGCCATCTTTCTGCTTTGATGGTTGCGCTTTTTCCTATTGATCTGATTTTTGAAAGTGATCTCTCGTTCACTGGAGGTGGTTGATGGTGCATCACTATCATCAGTCAATCCTTTACCTAATTGTTCTTCCATCTTTGAAAGTGAATAAATAATATAATAAACAATGTGAATCAAACTTATGGCACTCTCTGTATACTTAAATAATATTTTTTTTTCTTCAGTACATTTAATTATGTCTCTGACTACTGGTCCCATTGTCCCTATCTTCATTAGCTGCTGCATATTATTTCCCCAATCTATGTAATCTGCCTTTTTTAGTTTAGTTTTAGTTTGCTTACGTTTTCTTGGTTAGCTCTTTCTATTAATATTTTGAATGAGACATGTATTAATACAAAAAACTATGAAAGATAAGAAACAAACATTACTCCCTTTCCCTCTGTTCAACTGTTCTCCCATGTCTGAAAGAAACTATACAGATAATTAGTGGTATACAAATATTTATACATTTATATTGGCAGGTAGAACAAGTAATTCTCTGTATATGACACATTTGGGTTTTTTTATTATTTAGACAATTGACCCACTACTGTGCTGACAATCAAATTTGCTGACAAATTTATTTATATGGGCACCATTGAGAAAAATTCGATCAATAGGGCATGTGATATAACCCCTTGACCTCCAAACTACCTATGACTGACTTAACTTTTGATAAAATAATTTTATTGATGATGACTATTTATTATTTAATAACAACTGATGTGTTCCTGACCTGAGTTTAAATATAAGAGTTCAAATATTATTTTCACTAAGCATGAGGCTTTCACACACACAAAAACTGTCAAAATTAATTTTACACAAGAACTTTTATTTGTTGATATCATTTTTAATCTTGCTAGCATGAAAGCGTGTAAACCATTTAAGCATTTTGCCAATTGCATCTGGCTGCTTGGTGTTACACAAAAGGTCTTCACCTGCTTTGCGGTTACTCTAGAAATTATTGTCATTAAAGCATATTGTCACACTGCATCAGACCGCTTGACAGATAATTCCCAGTTTGAAGGTCTTTGCCTGCTTTGAGGCCACTAAGAATATGGAGCGAACATTTAATATAAGTGCTAGCAAGCAATACTTTGAAATTTAAAACGTTTAACATATCATATTGAATATTTTTAATTATAAGACTGAGATAAAACAAGTTAATTTTGACACAGAAAAATATTTCATCTAATTTTATCCCTTGCTTTGATACTCTTACTACTTTTCTAACAATAACTTTGTTACTGTCATGAATGCGTATAAACAAACATATAATATATATACTGATATAGTGCATGTATAATTAATTTATATATATGTTACTATCTTACTACTTTTCTTTAAATAATTATTTTGACTAACGAATCTTTTACTGAACGAACATTTAAAAAATAGTCTTGAAAACATTTTTAAGTACAAGAAAAAAATTTAAAAAATGACATTTTAATTTATTAAAATTATTTCAGTTTTGCATTATAAATCGCAAAACTTTTTTTCAAATATATATAACATTCTATAAAAATATTCCTCTCTACAGAAACATTTAATTCATCAAGATCTCAATTGACTGAGTAACTAAGATCATAATTACTGTCTACAGGGTGTGGCTTTATTAAATCAAATCCACAATAGTTGGGCAGCCAAAAACATAACCATGTACCAGTCGAAAAACCCACCACCTAAACTGCATGTCGGATCCAAACTCAGCTGGTTCAAACTGAATTCAAACCCAACTCACCAGCTCAGATTAGTAGACACCTAAATCAACAGCACAGTGCTATGCACCAAGAAACTAGTTCAATGGTTGGTTTGGATTAGAGACCCCTGAACTGACACTAATATCGGATAATTAATTAACTCAAGATATTTTTTTAAATCGAATCATATGTATATCTTTGGGTTGCCAACACAGACAGCGAGCATTAACATTAAAATAATTATTGAATAAGATAATAAGAAGCTAAGAAATCAAGTGTGTTTAAAAAATATTTAATAATAATAGTTGTTGTTTGAATTTTAATAATGATTATATTAATTAATTCTAGTCCTTAAACAAAGTTTATAATTATAATCAGAGTGGCGGTCCTTTTATATGCCAATGAGTATTACACAATATTTTGGAATTCTATGTCTATGCCCCCAACAAGAAAATAAAAGACAGATAATGATATTCATTAGGAAAGAAATTTATTACTCTATTTTTTTATGAAAGAATGTGATATTTATTTTCATATTCGCAAATCCATTCATGAAGAGCAAGATACGTATTTTAGGGCATAACTTTAATCATTATTGGAAAACTTATTTAATTAAATATAACTGAGAATTTGTTCGACTTTAATTGAAATCACTTTGTCATGATTTACAAGCATCAGATCAGGCTTTACTGGATTAGAGAGGTAACAGTGCTGATGAATTATGAGCTATAAAATGAAATTGAAAGATAATAGCTAGTCGGTAATCGAAGTCCTATGGTGGCAAGCCTCTGACAAGTCTTATGCCCTTTGACTAATATGAACAGAAGAGGAAGTACTTTCTTCCTCGAGAATTTAAAATAACAGAAATATTATCACTGACCAGCCTAACGGAGTGGAAGATTGCCCTACATCAGCAACATTGAAGATGATGACTTACTAGTCACCATTTGAGAACTAAAACCCAATTAGAGAATACTCTATGTGATGACTTGATCAATTTAACTAAGGTCAAACGAGCTTTTAACTAAATATATTTAAAGCATTATAAAATTATATTAATCATGCCCCAAATATTGGGCCCCTCCTGAATATTAATAGACAGTGAAAACAATTTGAATTAGAATATATTTGTTTACTTTATAGGCCCTTTTGCAAAAATAAAAACATGTTTTAACATTATATTTGAATAAATACACATTAGTGAAACGAGAAAATAGCTTTTTAACATTATGTGGATATATAAACATTTTTAAATTAGATAGGAGATCTAGACATAGATGAGAAATGGAGATAATAATTTATTATTAGCCAATTATACAAATAACAAACATTTAATCGTTTCTTTCGACTCAATAATTGATAGAACTGTATAAATCTAGTTTTAATTGAATAGAATTATTATTAGATTTAATATTATATTTTCTGCTTAAGGCAAATAGAACAAAGGAATTTATCGAGACAAAAGTTTATTGGCATATGATTAAAAATACATGACATTAGTAAAGCACATATATATATATATATATATATATAATATAATAAATGAACCGTCAAGTAAGAAAAGAGAAAGTTTAAAGACTAGAGGGTGAGAAAATTATGATATAAGTTTACAGTAGCATGAATAAAAGGTTTTATAAAGATTATTACATTAAAGAATGAAAGAGCTCTAAAGGGAGTGTAAAGCAAAGTTCGAATCTGCCAGAAAGTTTAAGGTTCATTTGGAAACATATTACCCATTTCTTCTGGGGCTGGTTCTTGGTTTACACGTCCAGGTTGGTACAAATGTAGGCATTCATTTAGTTGATTACTTGAACAGTATTTTAATGAATTTTCACAATTTTAGCAGAATGATTGGTTCGAAAAAAATTCAGCAGCTTCATTGAAGATTTTTAGGGGACTTCAGAAACTGCAGCAAGATTCCTGATGTTTTAGTTTTTCACCATGATCGAAACACTAATTAAACTTATGATTTTTAAATGCATAGAGTTCACTGCACTTCTCTACAACAAAGATGGCTTTTTTCTCCAAACTTTTTAGAGCTATATATCTGTCCTCTGATGCCTTCAGGCTAGCACTTCTTTCATTATCAATGCTTTTAGATTTACTAGTTGTTTTTAGATACATTCCTTTGATAAAGCTTTCAAACTCATTAACTTGAATTCATTTTCTAATTAGAAAATGAATTCTTAAAATCAGAAAATGATTTTAATTAGGAAATCCTTATCTTTTTTTTCTAATTAATAAAACTTTAACTGTTGTTTTTGGAAAAGGAAAATCTGAAAACTTATCGAAAGAATGTAGCTTTTAATAATTAAACTTTAACAAATTATTTAAAAATAAAATCAAACATTCCTGATGCAATGGAACTTTTAAACAATTATATATATTTAAATATTTACAAATATAAATGCACAATCCATGCAGTTATAATATATAAATTCATGAATGATTCTATCATGAATTTATTAATAGAATTGATCAATTTAAATCTGAAACTAATTATTTGAATACACATTTATGAAATAAGTTATTCTTGATGGTAATTAGCGTAAATTGAACGTATAAATCCCCATTGCATAGGAAATGTAAGGTTAGTACTAGGGTTTGAAATGGGATTATGGCTCGATGTCATGAAGCTAGGATCGAACTCAGATCCGACTGCTTCATTATATATATATATATATATATAAAGTGTTTGCTATTTACTGAAAGGAGATCCTTTGATTCCTCTTGGAGGTCTTAAAAAAATTGAGCAGGACAAATTCCTAATTTCCCACCATACATTCTTGTCATTGTAACTGGTATTACTATGCGATTATTCATATAATATATGAACATGGATGGGTTGCTCACCAACACACATTATCCAGCATGATGACTTTATTGGATTTTTACCTCTGAATTTAAGATCAAAAAACATCATGGTATTTCTTCTCAGTTGCCTGATAAGGCAGAATAAATGTTTGTTTAAATAATAAATATTTTTCTAATACATATATACAATTATGACAGACAGAAATAAATCATGGCCCTTATTTTCAGGAGGCTGTAAAGTCACCAACTAAGGCAGTGGTTGCTGGCCAAAGGCAGAGGGAGCTAAAAATTCCCTAATTGCTGACCCTGGCTACCATTTGATGATGACTTTTTATTTAGGTACTTACAATTGCAGATCTCTTTCAAGTGAAGGAACATTGCAAGAATTAGAAAAAGAAACATCTTATATTAAATGTGACATTATTGGACTTTGTGAAGTTAGAAAAAAAGGTGAAAAGACAATTGATTTAAATGTGGACATGTACTCTATTATAAAGGCACAAATATTGGAAATACAAGTGGAGTAGGATTCATTATAAATAAACAGTAGAAGAACAACATTCTGGAGATTGATAGTGTATCAGACAGAGTGGCAAGATTAGTTATACAACTTAATAGCAGATACCAAAGTGAGATAATTCAGGTTTATGCCCCAAGAAGTTCTAATAGTGATGAAGTAGTAGGCATTCAATAAGAGAAAACAACATTTTAAAATTGTTATGGGAGACTTTAATGCTAGAATTAGTAAACAGATGAAAGTGCTGTAGGTAATTTTGGTTATGGTAATAGAAATGAGAGAGGGAATAGACTAGTGGTATTTGCTGACAAAGAAAAACATTATATTATGAATCTTGTTTTTGAGAAAAATGTTAAAAGGAAATGACCATGGAAGCATCCCAAAAAACTACAGCAGAATTGGATTATATTTTTACTAACAGGAAATACATATTTCAAGATTGTTATGTTCTTAATAAATTTTACACTGGAAGCGATCATTCATTACTAATATGTAAGATATGTGTTAATGCAAAACTAGAGAGACAAAAATTATTAAAAAAAAACAATTTTTACAGTTGATATTCCTAATCTTCAGAAACATTCTAATGAATTTAAATTAGAACTTACACATCAGTTTCAAGTATTAGTATATTTTGAACATGATTCAGATTTGAATGAAATTAATATGAAAATAACTGATACAATTTTAAAAACTGCAACAAAGATAGCTAGTAGAAAAAAGCAGAAATTGACCAATAAAATTTCTAGTGAGACTAGAGAATTTACGAAAAAAAAAAGGAATATGAAGATATACAAAAATGATGCATTAAAAAGGATTGAATATTTCAAATTTTGTAAAATGTTACAGAAAAAAGTTGAAAATGATACAATAAAGTATAACTGTGAACTAACAAGGAAAGCTGTAAAAGAAAATAAAATACTCAAGAATGTAAAACAACATTTTGGTATTGGTAGGAAATTTATATCTGCAATAAGAAAAAAAAGATGGAATTATTACTAAAAGGAGAGATGACATTATGAAATAGGGAAAAGACTTTTATCAAGAATTATATACTAATAAAGAACAAAAATGCAAAACCATAAAACAATACAGTACTAGATTAAATTCAAAATTTTACCAAAATCCTTACACAACCATGGTTTCATCTACTACAAATAGACCTTCTCAAGTGAAAATCAACCTAAAGAACAATATATATATATATATATATATATATATATATATAACAAACAAACAAACTTTGACAATCAACCTAAAGAACAATATATATATATATATATATATATATATATACAAACAAACAAACTTTCCCATAATTCATTTCAAACTCCTTTGAAGCTTTTAAGAAAATAAATGTTTTTGTTTTGGATGATGGTTGTGTTTTTGGTAGTTAAGACATTGAAAATATGTACCAATTGGTTAATAGATTAAAAATTATTGATGTTTTTCTTTTAATTTTTAAAAAATTAGAATGTTTTTCTGCAGATAAGATTAAGGTTTTTCATGATTTGCTTTTGCTGTTAGAGGATTCAATGTATTTTATGTCTAATGATGTGTTTTATAAGATTAGAGAAGGTTGGGTTATTGGTTATTTCATTTCTCCATTGATGTGTGCTGTCTATATTGATCATTTAAAGTGTAGTATTATTAATATGTTTTCATGTTCTATTAAATTATTTGTTAGGTATGTTGATGAGTATTTGTTTGTTATTCAGAAAGAGAAATTAGAAGAGTTTTTATGTGCATTGAATGGTTTTGATTCTAGTATTAAGTTTACAATTGAAAGGGGGGTGGTTTTGATTTTGTAAAATTAAAGTTTTTAGATTTAAATGTTGAGAAGGTTAATGATGTTTTGTTTTGTAGTCATTTTATAAAACCTAGAAATTTGAGAAATATGATTAGGCCTGATAGTTATCAGCCTTTTATACATAAAAAAATGTCTTTGTTGAATTTTTGTTGTCAGAATAGAAGGCTTAATAATTTTAATAATGATGCTGATATTCAAAAAAGTCAATTTGATGCTGAATATGTACAATTGGGTTATAGTCATGATTTTATTAAAAAAGTGCTATTTAATAATAATGTTTATAGTCATGATTTGGAAGATAAGAATTTTGTTGGTAAGGATGATGATTATCTGTCTTTACCATTTAAAGCATCAATTTATAATTTGGTTTATAGGAATAGTCATTTGTTAGGTGGAAAGAAGGTTGCACGGAGGAAAGGTTCTGATTTGAATTCATTACTTAATGGTTCAAAGCAGTCTATTGATAGTAGGTCTATTCCTGGTATTGTTTATAAAATTCCATGTAGTTGTGGTAAATTTTATGTAGGCCAGAGTAAATTTAGCCTTAATGAAAGGATTAAGGTTCATATAAGTAGAGTTAAACATAGGTATCTTAACTCAGCTTTATATATTCATGAATTGAATACAGGTCATAGAATATTGTTTGACAATGCTTCAGTTATTTTTTATGAAAAGAATGAGTTAAAAAGAAGAATAAAGGAGACTTTGATGGTAAAACTCCTTGATTCTGAGGCTATCAATTTTATGAAGATTTCTTTTGATATTAAGGGAAGGTGGAGTTTGAAATGAATTATGCGATGGTTTGTTTGTTTGTATATATATATATATATATGTTTTCCTTTAGGTTGATTTTCACTTGAGAAGGTCTATTTGTAGTAGATGAAACCATGGTTGTGTAAGGATTTTGGTAAAATTTTGAATTTAATCTAGTACTGTATTGTTTTATGGTTTTGCATTTTTATTTTTTGCTAGTATAGTGTTAGACAGTTTTGGTAATAAAGAACAAGTACCTGTTATTTCTATTACATCTTCTGAATTGCCCAGAATTTTAAATGAAGAAGTGAAACATGCAATTAAATATATGAAGAAAGGAAAGGCTCCAGTTAATGATGGAATTATAATTGACATATTAAAAGAAGCAGGTGAAGAAGTAGAAAAAGTATTAACAAAGTTATATACCAAATGTCTAAATGATAATGATGTACCAGATGATTGAAAGAATACAGGAATAATATTAATATTTAAAAAAGGTGATAAAAAAGATATTAGAAATTACAGACCTACTAGCCTTTTATCAATTTTATACAAAATTTTTACCAAGATAATTACAACTCATCTACAAAGAACATTGAATTTCCAACAACCAAACGAAAAGGCTGGATTTAAAAGTGGTTTTAGTACAATAGATCATATACAGGTATTGAGAGAGGTTATAGAAAGGGCAAATGAACATGAGTTGCCATTATGTAATGGATTTGTAGATTATGAAAAGGCATTTGATTCTATAAACATTTATTCAGTGACTAAAGCATTGCATCATCAAGGTATAGATCCAGGATATTGTCATATTTTAAAGAATATTTATAAAAATGCAACAGCAACAATTAGATTACATATTGATGCTGGGAAGGTCAACATTGAGATAAGTGTAAGACAAGGTGACTCCATATCTACAAAACTCTTTACAACAAGGTTGCAAGATGTAATTTGTGGATTAAAATGGAAAACTAAAGGACTGAAAGTAAATGGAGATTATTTAAGTCATTTAGATTTTGCAGATGATATAGTTGTTTTTGCAAAGAATACTTCAGAGCTGCATGCAATGTTCTAGGAGTTATCAGATTAAAGTAGGAAAGTAAGACTAAAGATAAATGTTAAAAAGACTAAACTAATGTTTAATTGATTTTTCAAAATATGAAAATAATGATTGATTATGATGAATTAGAAGAAGTTAACAGTTAGAAATACCTTGGTCAGATTACTAATACACATGGAAACATAATGGATGAAATTAATCATAGAATTATACTTGGTTGGAGTGCTTCTGGTAGAAATAATTTGATACTAAAAAGAATCATGCCTATGTGTTTGAAATGGAAGGTTTTTAAGAAATGTGTTTTACCAGTCCTTACTTATGGATCTGAGACATGGACACTTAATAGAAGAACAATACAGAGACTCGAGACCACTCAAAGAAGTTTTGAGAGATTAATTTTGGGAGTAACAAGAAGAGATCAAATACACAATGCATGGATAAAAGAACAAATAGGTGTTACTGAACTCATTGAAAAAATTAAAAGATTGAAGTGTAATTGGGCTGGACATATTGCTACAAGAGATAATAATAGATGGACAATTAAAATTTTAAATTGGATTTGAAGAGATTGTAAAAGTCCCAGAAAGAGATCACATGTGATATGGATAGATGAAATAAGAAAGGTTGCATGGGTGATGTGGAGAACAGAGGCTAAAAATCGGAGAAGATGGATTAAACTTGGAGAGACTTTTATATATATATATATATATATGGGTTCATCCATGTTTTTACCACAGATGAACCCACAAAATATGTCTTTTATATATGCAACCCGTGAAAATCTTTTGTATCAATATATATATATATATATATATATATATATATATATATATATATATATATATATATATATATATATATATATATATATATATATATATACGGTGCCATACATGTTTTAGCATGTCAGATGATATCAATTTATATATATATACATTATTATTGAAATAATAAATTTAACGGTTTACAAACTATTATACACAATCATTAAATGTGCAGAAGTTCTTTCAGTTCATTTATTGAACCTGCCTCAACTGCCATTAAATTCAAAAACAAAGCGGAAGCAAACGTTATCAATTCAAATTCCATGAATCTGTATTTTAATGTTAGCAGCTAGCCTATTTATTAACTACATTTTATTCCTATTTATAAAAATTGCCTCTTTAATTTTTCTTTTATTATGATTTTCATCTGCATGAAAAATTTTCACATTTTCAACATCAAATTTAAATTTATATTTACATGTTCTTTCATGATGAAAGAAAACTGAAGGAGACCTTAAATCACCATTATTTTTTTACATTTACATGCTTGTATAACAATTCATGCTCCCTCAATGTCTTCTCAGTACTGCACCTACATTCACCTATATATGATAGCAGAAAATTAAGAAATTAACCAAAAGTACCTCTGCGGATTTAAGGATTGTGTATAGTAGTTTGTAAACCATTAAATTTATTATTTCCATTATAATTACAATTTTGTTTTAATTAACAGACATTATATATATATATATATATATATATATATATATATATATATATATATAACCATAATAAACAAAAATAAAAATAAATAAGTACAATCTTAATAAGATTTATAGTTATATAATTAAAGTTACATTTTGGTTTATTATGATACAATTTTTTCAACAAAAATAAATAAAAGTAGCTATCATAATAGCCTACAATGTATTATTAAACATTTAATTTAATTGTATTAATATTTCATGTTATGTATATGCTAATATATTGTTACTTCAAAATTATATATATATATATATATATATATATATATATATATATATATATATATATATATATATATATATATATATATATATATATATATATATATATATATATATATATATATTGTACCTATATTGATATAGTCACATATAATTTTATCTAAAATTATATTATTAAAATAATCATTCATAAAAGAAAACAAAATTAAACATTGAAGCGTTTATTGCAGTTTGTTTTAGAAAAAAGATAAGAATTAAATAGTTTTCTAGCATTAGTTTGAAATAAAAAAAGCTACAATTAATTAATCAAAAGGGGGGAGGGGGGTCTTGGTTTGAGAAATGAAACTAAGGGTTATAAAAGGAAGTAAAGAATTTTTATTAGTATTCGTAAAAATATAATTTAAAATGTTAAAACATACAAATCTATTTTCATTCAAGTTTAATTAAAGAAAAAATAATGTTAAAACTAAATAGTAAATTGTATTAAAAATATATGTGCGTATATATGTGCAATTTGTAAATAAATTAAATGTATGCAAAATAAAAGAAGATTATCATTAAAAACACGGCAATGGCTATTAATAAAATAAAACAACGTGTTTTATTAAATGGCTATTAGTAATTAAGCAATCTTCCAAAACACGTTTATCAAATGATTATCACTGGAAATTGACAACAGATCTTTGCCGGAGATATTAGAAAGACAACAAGGTGCAGGTATAAATAGACTTTTTTTATCAGACAGTGGTCAGTTCACAAAAGTAATTGAGTAGTGCAGTTCAGAAATTAATTGAGTCAGTTAATAAACAAAATGCAGTGTTGAGAAGATTTTGGGAATTCACGCCTCTCCACAGCCTAAAAAGTCCGATGAAACAGCAAGATCTGCCCGTGAAATAATGTCAACGTAACAACTTAGAAAATCTCCATCAATATCTAATTGTCTCTGATAGTAATAATCGTGAAAACCAGGAAACCGAAAAAAGCTACCAAAGAGAACAAAAATCTACATCTACATTCAAAAGTCTAGGTAAAACATTTGCTTATTTTGTTTATACTGTAATAGCCATTACATTGCATTAATTCGTATGAATCTTTCAAGTGTCTAAGTATATGAAGTTTATATCATACATAAATGAACTATTGATATGTGTGATTAAATTCCAAATGCTATGTAATACTTTATTATTATTATGTGTGTTTTATTAGAATTATAAAATGTTTAAATTTAGTAAATAAATGTTAGTTAATAAATTATCTTTAAAATGAAACTTTATTTGTTGGTCAATTCTTTTTATCAATCTCTTTTTATAAATTCCTTTTTACAATTCCTTTATCAAGTCTTTTAACCACTAATTACATATAATCTGTTAGTGATTACAAATAGCTGAGGTAGTTGTGGATTTAGGCGTTGAGTTAGTGGCCACTGTTCAAAGTGCATGTTCTATTCTTTTAGTATTCTTTTAGAATAAGCAGCTGGTGCCCGTGGTTATACACAAACAAAAAAGTGCTTTGGATGTGGTGTTCAACTCAACAGCTGAGAAGAAGCTATGTCCTGGAAATGTAACGTTAGTTATATACTTTATAGCTATCATTTGGGCATACATACTCTCCGAGTATGTTCTTCTCTGCCTAAGAGACCGATGTTTCGAATGCACATATTCGAACACGGTTCAAATGGTGCCCAACATAAGTATATGTCTTATCCCATGTCTGTCCATCCATTTCTTTCATTCTCTAGATATAAAGGGTGTTCCATAATCCGACAGAATTCTGTCTCGAATTCCAACAGTTTTAAAGTATTGTTTCTCCAAAACTCGAATAGTCTGTCTTGCGTTCGCTTGGGCTACTGGATATGCCGCTACCAGCTTCAAAAACGCGTCATATGTTACCATGAGATAATTCATTTTATTGAATGGTTGCAGAGGTCCATATAAGTCTATCACTAGTAAGCTGTTCGGGCGTTGGGCATATATAGGTTGCAGCGGCTCGACTCCTGATGTGTTAACAGGCTTGGTTGCTGAACATATGGTGCATCTACCAAGCATGTCTGTAATATTGGCATTCATTCCTGGCCAGTAAAACCAATGACTTAGCCATCCTTCCACTTTATTTGCTTCATAATGTCCGAAAGTGTTATGCGCATATTTAATCATTTGCTCTCTCATGGCGACCGAAAGAATAATGGGTGTTTGTTTTTTTTCTGTAACACACACTGTAAGAGTCCTCCTTTTAAACAACAATGATTTTGGTCCCTCCACAGTGGATTATTGGCTGTTTTCGTTATAGGCTGGTTGCATAAATAATCTATTATTTGTTTGCAATCGTTATCTTCCTCTTGCTGCTCCTTTAATCTGTGCAACTCGTCTTCTATCCCATTTCTTTTATATATTTTGGCGGCAGCTATATACGCTCTGTCGCAATTCAAGTGTTGTTTTTGTGCTACTGGATATCGGCTTAAAGTGTCTGCCACAATATTCTCTTTGCCACGATAGTGAGCCACTTTTTAATTAAATTCTTGCAGGAATAAGCTCCACCTTATTAGCCTGCTATTATTCAAGAAGTTGTGGTTAATAAATTTAAGGCTCTTATGGTCAGTTACTACTACCACTTCAGAGCCTACTAAATACTGCCTGAGTTTCTTGAATGCCCACACAATAGCCAAGGCTTCCTTCTCAGTTATAGTGTAGTTCACTTTCGGTTCTCTTCGTAAATGGCTAATGAAACAAATAAATCTGTGATGTCCCTTGTCCTGTATCTGAAATAGCACAGCCCCCAATCCAAAGCTGCTGCTGTCTGGTTGTACAAAGAATGGTTTGTCAAAATCGGAATATGACAGCATAACTTTATTTAAAAATCCTGCCTTCATGCTCTGAAAACTGTGCTCATGCTGCTCATTCCACACCCACGATTTTTCTTTTTTTAATAACTGCAATAACAGCTCCATGTTAAGTGAAAAATTTCTATAAAATTGATTATAGAAATTACAGAGTCCGAAAAAAGATTTAATATGTTTTTTTATTCCAGGGTGTGGGGAATTCCTGTATTGTTCAGATTTTTTCAGGATTAGTTAATATCCCTCTTTCTGTAATTATATGACCTAAAAACTTGACCTCATCAGTCATTATCTTTTATTTATATTAATTCGAATTCCCTTTCTCTCACACTCCCCCAGTAACATTTCTAAATGCGCAAAGTGCTCATCTATGCTTTCCGACACCACCACAATGTTGTCTACATACATTATAACTAAATTCTTAATATCATCTGATAATAATTGATCCAGACATTGTATAAGCCCTGCCCCACTGTTTTTCAGCCCGAAGGAAATCCGGTTAAAATTATATGCACGTCTGTTATATTTAAATGCCATATATTTCTGATCCTCTGGATGAAGTTTGATTTGCCAGTAGCTGGCAGTTAAGTCAAACATCGATAATATTTTCTTATTTTGAAATTTCAATAACAATTTGCTCATAGGTGGTGGAGCAGTAGTATCAGCAATTGTTATCTTATTTAACTGCCGTGCATCCAAACATAACCGAATTGATCCATCTTTTTTTTTACAGTTACGATGGGGTTATTAAAAGGAGACAAACTTTTAGATATAATCCCCCATTTAAGCATTTTGTCTATTTGTTCTTCTACTTCATGTCTATATGGATGAGGTATGAGATATGCACTGGCTTGATATGGTTGGTCTTTCATAAGCCTTATCCTGTGTTCATACCCTTGGATTACCCCCGAACCTCGGAAAATATGCTTTCATATCTATTGAATAGTTTCTTCAGTTGGTCTCTTTGATTGTCATTTATGCATTTTGACTCATCCACCTTTTCCCCTATCACTATTTCCATTACTGCACTTTGTGCATCACTCTGTCTATTTATCTCATCCTTCTGGTGTTTTGTAAATGGAATTATTACGTTGTTTATTTCTGCCCGGTTTTGTTTATAATCCAATACACAGCCTGTTTTGTATATAAAATACGAGCCTAATATAACCTCATGAATCAGACCCTCCAAAATCAAAAGAACGTGCATATATTCTCTCTCTGCCATGTGTAATTTCACCCATGCCTGTTTGGATGCCAACTTCACCTTCTTACCATTAGCCAACAAAACATATACTGTTTTAAAGGCAATATTTTAATTTCTGGGTCAGTGTCACTTATTTTATTAAACATTTCCTGTGACATTACCAATAACTGACTCCCCGAATCAAACAATGCACTAGTTGCAACCTCCCTACCTTTATCTCTATCTTCAGACAGCTCTGAGGTGCCACAGGCATGCTTTCTTCTCCACTACATACCAGATTCGCTACTTGCATGCAATCAACTTCTGCGTTTCCATCCTCATCTTGGCCATCCACCACCCCCCTATTGTTGTCCAATGCCATTAATATTTCAGCCATCTGCTCTACCATTTGCTTGCCAATCATCATTTGTTCCACATTCTCAAGTAAACCATGCCTAACTATACACATAATATGCTGCTTTGATAATTTGTATGCTGTGATTGATCTCAATTTCGCTATTTGTCTAGGAAAAAAATGTAATAAATAACTCCCCCGTCTGCCAACTGTCCTGCTCTACTTGAAACTTAACCTTTTCCTGCAGCTCCTCCCCCCAATAGTTTGCCAACAATGAACACTTGTATTCACCGAATATTGTCGGTTTTAAACGTAATGAATTCCACCAGAGTTGGGCTTCTCTCTGTATGTGACTGCAAGCTAAAGCAATTTTTGCTCCCTCGCTTAAACTATTCAAAGTGCATTAACGTTCCAAGCTCTCTAAGTGATCACTCGGATTCTCCCCTCTGTTCCCTGAGAATGCTTTTATCTTTAGCAGCTGATTTACTGCCTCCATTTTATGTATGTGCACCCATGTTTTCCCTTTCTCATGTTTTCTTTCTAATGCCTCTACTCTTTTTATTACTTCCTCCAGCTCTATATCTTTTGCTATTTTGACACCATGTATTTAATTTTTTATTTCCAACTAGCGCTTACGTTAAACTAAATTTAAATACAACTTATTTATTTATTTTTTTCACTAAGACGGAAAGTCACATGAACTCCACCCTTTTAGTCTGTTTCACTACCCGATCTTAATGCTTTAACTCCGCCCATAACATCCAATTGACTCTGATTTGATAGCATAAATGTCAAAATCTCTTTTCATTTCCAAAAAAAAAATTCCGTCAATTCTTTTTTTTTTTTAAATTAAAGTACTTTTACATACATATAATCAACATACGTATAATTTACATACGAATAATCAACATGATAAACTCGTCAAGAAATGAGTCTACAGGTTTCAAACCTGTTCGACTACATTTTGGAAGAAATATTCCGTATCCGTTTGAGAATAAATTGCCACTGGGGATAAATCCAATCAACCAGAGAAGAGATGCTAAGCAAGCGCTCAAACGGTTAAGTAAAATGGGCAGGCTATGGCAGCAGAGGCAGGGAAGACCTAAGGCTATATTCAGGAGTGGAGATAAGGTCATGGTGAGAGTTCATCTGGTGAGTTATCCTGAAAAACATATATACAAGATATTCCAGCCAATATATGACAGCCCTTATATCATCAAACGGCAATATGGTAATAACACTTTTGTGATAGCACAGGGCATAGAGGAAAAAGAAACATATAATGCCTAGTCTTTGAGGTTAATGAAAAGAGAAAAACAACCACCGGACAGGCAGTATTAATACTAAATGAAATTTAGGAATAATAATAATAACAAGGAGGCATTATTGAATAAAATATTTTTCCCCACGCACATATTACATAAGAAGAAATGCTTGTAAATAAACAGTTATAAATCAATAAAATCAAGTTAAATAAGTAGGTCAAATGAATGATTTAAGAGTAACAATTATAGGATTAAATAAATGAATAAAATAAAGGGTTTGATAAAGTGATCGAATTAAACAAATAAATAACATGTCAAAAAAATAAAAACATAAATAAATTAAAATTTAATGTTGACAGAGATAAAATGGTCAAAAATGATACAATTTACTCTCAAAAATGAGGAGCGGTGTAATGTACCTATATTGATATAGGCACATATAATTTTATCTAAAATTATATTATTAAAATAATCGTTCATAAAAGAAAACATAAAATTAAACGTTAAAGAGTTTATTGCACTTGTTTTAGAAAAAAAGATAAGAATTAAATAGTTTTCTAGCGTTAGTTTGAAATAAATAAGCTACAATTAATTAATCAAAAAAGGGGAGGGGGAGTCTTGGTTTGAGAAATGAAACTAAGGGTTATAAAAGGAAGTAAAGAGTTTTTATTAGTATTTATAAAAATATAATTTAAAATGTTAAAACATACAAATCTCTTTTCATTCAAGTTTAACTATAAAAAAATAATGCTAAAACTAAATAGTAAATTGTATTAAAAATATATGTGCATATATATGTGTGATTTGTAAATAAATAAAATGTATGCGAAATAAAAGAAGATTATCATTAAAAACACGTCAATGGCTATTAATAAAATAAAACAACATGTTTTATTAAATGGCTATTACTAATTAAGCAATCTTCCAAAACACATTTATCAAATGATTATCACTGGAATTTGACAACAGATCTTTGCCGGAGATATTAGAAAGACAACAAGGTGCAGGTATAAATAGACTTTTTTTTTATCAGACAGTGGTCAGTTCACAAAAGTAATTGAGTAGTGCAGTTCAGAAATTAATTGAGTCAGTTAACAAACAAAATGCAGTGTTGAGAAGATTTTGGGAATTCACGCATCTCCACAGCCTAAAAAGTCCGATGAAAACAGCAAGATCTGCCCATGAAATAATGTCAACATAACAACTTAGAATATCTCCGTCAATATCTAATTGTCTCTGATAGTAATAATCGTGAAAATCAGGAAATTCAGCAAGGAAACGTGCCATCCAGCTGGTAAGCATTCATAATGGAAATATTCTCACCGAAAGCAGCCACCAAAGAGAACAAAAATCTACATCTACATTCAAAAGCCTAGGTAAAACATTTGCTTATTTCGTTTTTACTGTAATAGCCATTGCATTCCATTAATTCATACGAATCTTTCAAAAGTCTAATTATATGAACTTTATATCATACATAAATGAACTATTGATATGTGTGATTAAATCCCAAATGCTATGTAATACTTTATTATTATTATTATTATTATTATTATTATTATTATTATTATTATTATTATTATTATTATTATTATTATTATTATTATTATTATTATTATTATTATTATTATTATTATTATTATTATTATTATTATTATTATTATTATTATTATTATTATTATTATTATTATTATTATTATTATTATTATTATTATTATTATGTGTGTTTTATAAGAATTATAAAATGTTTAAATTTAGTAAATAAATGTTAGTTAATAAATTATCTTTAAAATGAAACTTTATTTGTCGGTCAATTCTTTTTATCAATCTCCTTTTATAAATTCCTTTTACAATTCCTTTATCAAGTCTTTTAACCACTAATTAGATATAATCTGTTAGTGATTACAAATAGCTGAGCTAGTTGTGGATTTAGGCATTGAGTTAGTGGCCACTGTTGAAAGTGCATTGTCTATTCTTTTAGTATTCTTTTAGAATAAGCAGCTGGTGCCCATGGTTATACACAAACAAAAAAGTGCTTTGGACATGGTGTTCAACTCAACAGCTGAGAAGAAGCTATGTCCTGGAAATGTACTGTTAGTTATATACTTTATACCTATCGTTTGGGCATACATACTCTTCGAGTATGTTCTTCTCTGCCTAAGAGACCGATGTTTTGAATGCACATATTCAAACACAGTTCAGTATATATATATATATATATATGTAATGAACACAGATGTTCGTTACATTGTTGTTGTTTTTTATTTATTAAACATGAAAGTAAATTAAAAAGTTCGCATTTAAAAATTTTCTTTTAGAATTAAAAATTGAAATTAAATATCATCTTAAACTCGTATATATTAAATCGCACAGATATAAAAAATTATTAAAATAAAACTGTATTAAAAATAGAAAAGGTATTTTAAAAACAAAAACTTAAAAAGATTTGGAGATAAAATTATATCTTTAAATTTATCTTTAAATATATCTTTGATTTGGAAAACATGTTAATTAATCAGAAATGGAAATGATAAATTTAATTAGTCAAATGTAAACCAACCTTGGGCATTTAAATGTAAAAACATCAGTCAGATAGGAAAACAATAGAAACTGTTAGGAAATAAGAAGAAATCCCTATGGAATCGGACCACAGCGAAAGGACCATCGCATCGGTGACGTAATGTTAAGTCAATCTTTCAAAGTAATATAAAAGGACAAGTTTGGAAATTATTAGTTAGTGAGTTATTATGATTATTACGATATGACAGATAGTTGTTAGTGTGGAAGTGCAAGAGAAGAGATTGAAGGACGCACGTTCAATCCCTTCAGTTCTTATAAAATGGAAAAATGAAACATCGCTTTTCTTATATTCAGAGGACCACAGGATCATCGGGAAATTTAATGCTGGATTTCAAACGGCAAGCAATTGTCAAAGATGAACATTTCTAAAACCGTAAGAACTTTCTAAGATAGATATAATGAACAATATTAATTTGAAAACACTAAGAACTTTAAATTTTAAACTTTCCTAGTATTTAATTGTTACAAATAGAATCCTATCTGACCAAACTAAATTCTTTATTAATAGTGTTATTTGATGTATTTTTTTTCCTTATTTATGTAAAATCATTTCCATTTATTTATTTTTTATTCTTTTAAGTTTTTATCATTTATGATTTCTGTTTTCCGATGAATTAAAATATATCAATGTTAAACTTAAGTCGGTCGTGAATGGCTGTATAGATTTGTAAAGTTATATTAGGGGAGGGTAATCTTAGGTTATTTGTTTCGTGGTTAAATTGGGTCAATGGATTGGATATATTGGTGTGATTAGTAGATGTAATATTGATTTGCTACGGGCAGAATCGCTTCATACGCCGCACACTTCCGTTTTGCCTATGGAAGGAATTATAAGTCGGATACCGCAGTTCCTTTCTATGGAGTTTTTTGTTTTATTGCTCTTCTTTGCAGATAGATGTAATATTCCTATCTCATAAGAGGCAATTTCTTCCCTTAACCTTTTGTGCTGCCGTATTTTATTACATTGAATACATTGATATATCAGATGAATTGATGCCAGTTTGACTACGAATTTTAGTCTAAGGTTAAATAGGGATAGAATGTTTATTTTCAAAAGCAAATTTATCTGGTCTATTCATACTCGACCCTAAATAAAAATGCATTAAATTTAAGTTGTTTATAGACGCTTGCATGGATTGTTTATTGGTTAACTATGTTTTGCATTTCCATATTTGATCAAAATATATAGACATTCGATAAATAATGATACCTTACAGTGAGTATCTAAAATGTATTTATTCGGATGTCTTTTAAATTATTGGTGACAATGCAAGTATCTTATGGTGAATACTAATGGGTTAAGTATAAATTTCCCTCCGCAATTGTCAGTAATCAATAATTTTGTATTTTGATCGTTTATGTTTATTTTGAAATGTTTTTGACCATGGAATCTATGTAACCGATATATATTCAACATTATAAACAAGCTTTCATAAATTTATCTGTGCAAACTTAATTAAAAATGTAAAATTAGAATATAATAGTAATTAAATGTAAATTAAAGTCAGAAAACAAAGTTAAAAATGTAGGTTAAATTTCGAACTGTAAAACTAATACTAAAATAATTTTAAATCTTATATATATGTGAAATAAATAAATTTTTGTGTGTTAATTACTGGCAGTGGCTTATTTTATTCTTTTTATATATATATACTCTTAGATTATATTATTAAATCTCTGCTATTCCACTGAGCTAGTGACATGGGCTAACGACCGGAATCAAAATTATTTAAAAAAAAAATTTTTTTTTCTTACGTATCTGCCTACTCTATAAATTTTTCTAGGTTCAAATGCTTAGATGGCGCCCTGTAGTGCAGATTACATTAAGTACCATTTCTCCGGATCGTAACAATGGCACCCAATGTGGGGCCATTTCTCCGGATCGTTACAATGGCGAACCAACTCGTACCGATCTTTAATAAACCACATATACCCTGAGCAAATTTTATCAAAATGAAATATTTTTATCTGTTTACATATAGTCGTATACTCTAAATCTTATAAAAGCACTGCCAGAATGGAATAGCACATATATTAAAAACTAGAAAGTATAAATAATTTTAAACTGTAGTTCGTTAAAAAGAAAGTCAAAAGGTTGCGATTGATATTTTGTTGTTAATATAAATTATGCTTTAATGTGTATAGGAATGCACAGCCATGCAAGTTTATGATGGTAAATGTGGTACTTTACAATGAGTACCGTTGGGAATATACTTCAGTGTAATCCTATTTAAGCATTTTAATCAGTCATAAATAAGTTGGTGGTATGAATAATTGTGCTGCAAATATACACGTATAAATCCATTATCTTTCAAAATATATTTACTTCAATGCAACCTTCTTAAATAAATAATTTATAAAATAACTTGCTTGTCATGCCATGTTTAAAAATAAAATGTATAAAAAAAATAATAATAGAACTCTTGTGGGGAGGAGGCGTAGATGTAAATGGTCCTTAAGAAAGCGATAGTAAACATGTTTTTTATATATAGTCTTTATACTAACCAAATGTTTGTAAATTTTGTGAGTCGTGTACTATAATTACTAACCCTAAGTAATTTTTTTTTTTTGATCATTTTTTTTTAAGTAACTTTACTGATATGTAACGAACACAGAGGTTCGTTACATTGTGTTTTTTTTTTATTTATTAAACATGAAAGTAAATTAAAAAGTTCGCATTTAAAAATTTTCTTTTAGAATGAAAAATTGAAATTAAATATCATCTTAAACTCGTATATATTAAATCGCACAGATATAAAAAATTATTAAAATAAAACTGTATTAAAAATATTAAAGGTATTTTAAAAACAAAAACTTAAAAAGATTTGGAGATAAAATTATATCTTTAAATTTATCTTTAAATATATCTTTGATTTGGAAAACATGTTAATTAATCAGAAATGGAAATGATAAATTTAATTAGTCAAATGTAAACCGGCCTTGGGCATTTAAATGTAAAAACATCAGTCAGATAGGAAAACAATAGAAACTGTTAGCAAATAAGAAATCCCTATGGAATCGGACCGCAGCGAAAGGACCATCGCATCGGTGACGTAATGTTAAGTCAATCTTTCAAAGTAATATAAAAGGACAAGTTTGGAAATTATTAGTTAGTGAGTTATTATGATTATTACGATGTGACAGATAGATGTTAGTGCGGAGGTGCGGGAGAAGAGATTGAAGGACGCACGTTCAATCCCTTCAGTTATTATAAAATGGAAAAATGAAACATCGCTTTTCTTATATTCAGAGGACCACAGGATCATCGGGAAATTTAACGCTGGATTTCAAACGGCAAGCAATTGTAAAAGATGAACATTTCTAAAACCGTAAAAACTTTCTAAGATAGATATAACGAACAATATTAATTTGAAAACACTAAGAACTTTAAATTTTAAACTTTCCTAGTATTTAATTGTTACAAATAGAATCCTATCTGACCAAACTAAATTCTTTATTAATAGTGTTATTTGATGTATTTTTTTTCCTTATTTATGTAAAATCATTTCCATTTATTTATTTTTTATTCTTTTAAGTTTTTATTATTTATGATTTCTGTTTTCCGATGAATTAAAATATATCAATGTTAAACTTAAGTCGGGTGTGAATGGCTGTATAGATTTGTAAAGTTATATTAGGGGAGGGTAATCTTAGGTTATTTGTTTCGTGGTTAAATTGGGTCAATGGATTGGATATATTGGTGTGATTAGTAGATGTAATATTGATTTGCTACGGGCAGAATCGCTTCATACGCCGCACACTTCCGTTTTGCCTATGGAAGGAATTATAAGTCGGATACCGCAGTTCCTTTCTATGGAGTTTTTTGTTTTATTGCTCTTCTTTGCAGATAGATGTAATATTCCTATCTCATAAGAGGCAATTTCTTCCCTTAACCTTTTGTGCTGCCGTATTTTATTACATTGAATACATTGATATATCAGATGAATTGATGCCAGTTTGACTACGAATTTTAGTCTAAGGTTAAATAGGGATAGAATATTTATTTTCAAAAGCAAATTTATCTGGTCTATTCATACTCGACCCTAAATAAAAATGCATTAAATTTAAGTTGTTTATAGATGCTTGCATGGATAGTTTATTGGTTAACTATGTTTTGCATTTCCATATTTGATCAAAATATATAGACATTCGATAAATAATGATACCTTACGGTGAGTATCTAAAATGTATTTATTCGGATGTCTTTTAAATTATTGGTGACAATGCAAGTATCTTATGGTGAATACTAATGGGTTACGTATAAATTTCCCTCCGCAATTGTCAGTAATCAATAATTTTGTATTTTGATCGTTTATGTTTATTTTGAAATGTTTTTGACCGTGGAATCTATGTAACCGATCTATATTCAACATTATAAACAAGCTTTCATAAATTTATCTGTGCGAACTTAATTAAAAATGTAAAATTAGAATATAATAGTAATTAAATGTAAATTAGAGTCAGAAAACAAAGTTAAAAATGTAGGTTAAATTTTGAACTGTAAAACTAATACTAAAATAATTTTAAATTTTATATATATGTGAAATAAATAAATGTTTGTGTGTTAATTACTGGCAGTGGCTTATTTTATTCTTTTTTTATATATATACTCTTAGATTATATTATTAAATCTCTGCTATTCCACTGAGCTAGTGACATGGGCTAACGACCGGAATCAAAATATTTAAAAAAATTTTTTTTTTCTTACGTATCTGCCTACTCTATAAATTTTTCTAGGTTCAAATGCCTAGATGGCACCCTGTAGTGCAGATTACATTAAGTACCATTTCTCCGGATCGTTACAATATATATATATTATAGCAATGGGAACTATTAAAAGACTGGAAATTTATTTAATAAATAGTATAAAAAAAGAAACAAAAAAGCTCTTCTTTTTAAGTGACTTATAAAATATGGTTAATAAAGGGTTATACATTATATTGACTGTAGATGAACAACCTGGTCAATTTATGATGTGCTTGTACACACAATAATATATAAATAAATAATTATTTACAAATATACATATCAATATTTTTTTTAAAATGTTATATCATTATTAATTATTAACTTTTAGAATTTTTTGTTATTAATTATTGTTTATAATAAACAATATAAAATGCATTATTATTATTATTATTATTATTATTGTTATTATTATTATTGTTATTATTATTATTATTATTATTATTATTATTATTATTATTATTATTATTATTATTATTATTATTATTATTATTATTATTATTATTATTATTATTATTATTATTATTATTATTATTATTATTATTATTATTATTATTATTATTATTATTATTAAAGTTTGTAAAATATTATTTTTTATAATTTTATTTAAGTAAATGAATGTATTTAAAAACAACACTAGATAGAATGTAAGAAAATCAATAAAAATTTCTGAAATAATTGCCTGATTGTGATTTTTAAATAAAATTGAAAGTGGAAGCAGACATTGAACTTAGGGATACTTATTTTCAAACGTCCTGATTTATAAACTTATCCATGGAATAATCATATATTTTAATGACTCAGAAGTAAAAAAAAAAAAACATGGATTTCTAAGATGATAAGATAAAAAGGTGTTTACTGCTCATTTTCTATTACATTTTTTCAAGGAATCATACTGAAATTATAGAATGGAAAGAGCATGAAATTAATAAATTGTATAATACAAATCTCTCTTCAAATTATGTGGATATCTTATAATTTATAATATCTGCCAATCAGCTAACAATCAACTAGATATTCAAAGTAAGTGGTTAGTAATAATAAATTTACTCAATTATCATGATGCCAGCTTCAACATTGATTATTCAGGGGCCTGAAGACACAAGCAAGGACATTTGATAACTCTTATTCAATATTGCATTATTCAAGTTAAATAAACAAATATAGTAATATTATTTTATGTTTACTTTATAAAATCTAATTTCTAATGTTTGTAGCTAAATATATAATAGTAATATCACTATTATTTAACAAATAATAATTTTAAAAATGTATTAATTAATAATTGATATATGCATATGTGAAACAATTATAAAATTGAGATAAACACGTATTATTTTAAATAAATCTGTATTCTTATTCATACAATAGACATATAAAATACGAAATAAATGACTAACATTATAGGTATTAACTTAAGCTACACATTAAATATTTGTTAACTTGAAGACAGATACATTTTTTTTTTTTTATGAGATGGTGAAAATTAATTATTGTTAATATTTGATGTGATATCCTTTTAATCCATTTCATGATGTTACTATTCAAATCAAAATAATTTAATTCATAAATTGTAAATAAATATGTTTAATTATTGAAATTATTATCATATAATAATAAACTATAATAAAATAGTTTGAAACAATATTGCTTAATAATATTACCTATCATTATATTTTAACAGAAATTAAATATATTTATTTAATGTAAAAAAATATTATTGAAAATAGAGGTGTGTGCAATTATTAATTTATTATTTTTGTTATTACTTATTTGGTGTTTTAATTATTAGTGTCATACTGTATATTTTGTATAATAAAAGTAATATTGTTATCAATTACCATGATTTCTATGATCTCTAAATTTTATTTATTTTTCTACTTTTAAAATTAATAAAAAATTATGTCAAAGATGAATATTGCATTGGGTTTTTTCCGTATATTCTTTGTGTTACGCTTATAATATGATTATCATATGAAACCATCATTCTGTCCTCTTGCATGCACACTGAGTAATGTCATACAGTTATTGTAGCTGGATAAAGAAATGGAATCTATATTGTTGGAAATTAAATACTTAACTTGTATTGCACTCATCATTATCAATTTATAAATTTTAGCAGGTTATAATATGCAGGTTTAGTTCCACAGCAGATGTATTTATAGATTTTATTCCATTACAATTTTGGTATCTGAACTTTTGTGGTATTAATAAATTTATATCCTTATATAGAAGACTGCTATACTCTTATACCATTGGAATTTAGGCTTCTCAATGTTAGGGATGTGTATAAGTTTATATTTTTAGTGGAGTGTATCATAGAATTATATATTTATAATTCTGAACACTAAGCTTTTGTAAAAAGGATGGATATTATAAAAATGATCCTATTAAAAAAAGAAAAAAAGTATGTATTTGAAATTTATATTAATAGAGTTGATATTTTATTTGTTATAAATAAAAAAATATCAGAAGTGAATGTGAAATGTATGATTAAATAAATTTGATGACCTAATAAAAAATCTAGTAATGTAAAGTTATTGTTTATTCTTTTGATTGTGATGGAAACATTGTAATAAACTGGGAATAAATCATGGTTACAAGTAATATTATTTATTGTGTTTAAAATAAATTCAGATGTAATTAGATGTATACACAATTTTTATATTGAAGAGTTGATATATTGAAATTATATGCTATTTTGTGCAGAGGAAGATGTTTGTAAATCTTGACAGAGTATCAAATGATAAATGTATGAACTTACTTAGACTATAGATACCAATGATCTAGTTCCTGGTTTTTATACCATTTATAATTGTTCACTTACTAATAATAAAATACCCATATTTCCTATTTAATGGATTAAACAAGAGATACAATTTTGAATGGCCACTTTTTAGATTTCTTACATACTAAATATAAATAGACATTGTTAACATTTAGAAAATTGAAGCAGTGAATGCAGTTGATTGTTCGTTATTCTCATGTCATTAAAAATGTAAGTTATAGATTAAACACTTATTGTTATATTTTAAATGAAAAGATTGTCAAAGAACTTCAATATTTTTGTTGATGGCATTACCATTAGTGAACACGATATGAGATTTATGAAGGCATGAACTTTTGTAAAAGACAACAATGATACACGTGTGAATAAAAAAAATTGTAGTAATATGATGAAATAAACCCAAATAATAAAATAAAAAGAGATAGGATACTATATCATATAATAAAATTTTTGTTTAGGAGGTCTATTAAAAATATAAAAAAATTAAAATTTTGAATTAATAAATAGAAACCATAGTAAAAAATATATAAAAAAATGTAAGAGATGTGTTAATTTTATATATTCATCTGCTTCTAAGGAGGAATTTGTAGTTGATAAAATAATAGTATTAGATCACTTTCTTTCTAAATTATTGATCATAAAAGAATATTATTTAAAAAAGAAAAAGAAACTGTAGTACCATTAACAGAAGAAACAAAGCCTCCATTGACTATGGAAAATGTTAGCTCTTATTGCAAAAGTTGGATGCAAATTGGAAGTAATAGCATACATTTAAATTCTAAAATGAAAAAAAAAATACTTAAGTGATGAAAGAAGATATGAAAGAAAATAGCATAAAAGTGAAAGATGAGATAAATTTCAAATTGGAAAAACATAGTATAAAACTAGATTCTAAATTAGAAGAGATGATCCTAAATTCGGAAATTTGAATTTAAAATTAGAAAAATATAGAAAAAATAGCAAACATATAAAGTAAATTTTAATAGTATTAGTAATAAAATGGACAAATAGAATTGAGAATTTAGAAGAAAGATTTCAACATTTTTAAATAGTAATTTCCGAATTTAGAGCTCGAATTTGGAGAAGATTTAAAGAAAGTGGATAAGAAAATAATGGAAATGGATAAGAAAAAGATGATAATAAACAAATAATCATGTTGTAAAAAGGCGTAATACATAATAAAAAGGTCCAAGAAGACTTAAAAATTAATTGGGATAAGTTATGAAAAAATTCTCAACAAGTAATAAAAACCAAAAGGAAGTAGGTTGAATGTCTAGAGAAAAACCATAAAAAATAATTTATTAACCTTTAAATAAATAATAGAAGTAAATAATGAAAACTCCTCAAATGAAAAATTTATCAACAGATTTTTGAGATAACGTAAATGTTAAAGGTAGATAATCAGTTTGATAATGTTGTTAAGGCAATAAACCATGTACAAGAGATAGTGATTGTATCATAATCACTAGAGAAAGAAAATTCATTGTAAAAGTAAATAAAGCAGACCAGAATATATAAATCACATTATAAATAAAGTAAATTAATTTTATAGTGAAGAGAAATCTTATTTCCATGATCTTATGAAATGCTCTATACCTGTTTATGGATCAGAGATAGGTTTTCTTAGAGGAAAGAATTATAAAAAAAACTAATGTGAAATAGAATCATAGATTTCACACTCCAAATCCATCAACTAAAAAAAATTATTACAAATATTTATCTTGCAATTATGAATAGTGAGACACTACTAGAGTTAAAAAGTGATTTTAGAGAATGTTTATGACAAACCAAATCCAGTGATTAAATTCATAACTGTAAAATCTTTTACAGAAATAGTTTCAGAAAGTGTATTATAGCAACTGGATGGCATGGCAGAAATATTTTTATTGCATCATATAATAAAATTTTTAAAAAAATCTATATTAGCATAACTTGGATGAATCAGTGAAGAATTAGTGGAATTAATTATTTACTAAGCCTATAACTTTTAATAAATATAAAGCTTTTTTTTTACTTACAACATTTTAGAGGAAACACAACAGATGTTGTTTGAATCACAAGGATGATATAGATAAAATCAAGGAAAAATTGTGTCTCAGATTTTCCAAAGGCAAGAATCAAAGTTGAGAAGTGTGATGAAATATAATTTGTCAGAAACCCAGATTACTAGTACTATATGTTATAATTTACCAAAGGATGTACAACAATTCTTAATAGCTGCTAATTAAACCCAAAGCAGAGACATATTGTTATCTACTTCAGTTATAAATGTTCCAAATTTCTGTTTACCTTTATTGATGAACTAAAAAAAATTTAAAAATAAATCAAATACTGTGAAACCTAGAAGTAATGTAAATCACACTGGAAATCTTATACTTAGCTAAATAAAAATAGTAAAAAACTTATTATGTCAGAAGAGATACACAACAAGGAGTACCAAGCAAAAAAAGTAGTGGAACTTTTGGAATTTTAATATATGAATTCCAAACAGAATCTGTGAAAACATTGAAGACACTGTTAGGAAGTTTCATATAACAAAAGTCTTATTTCAAAAAAATGGGACATAATGAAATTCATATGGATAAAATATTTGATTATTTTTCTAATATAATTTATGATGAAGTAGGAAAAGTAACTTCTAGATGTAAACAATTGTGTGATATATATATATATATATATATATATATATATATATATATATATATATATATATTCTAACCTAAGCAAACCGAGACTTCTTTTATTATGAAAGAGAATTCGGAAGCCTAATTCTATTAAAGAGAATTCGGAAATAAATAACCTCTTCCGTATATGATTCGGAAACGCTTCCGTATAGCACGGGTAATAAACCCTATATTACCTAATATCTCTTCATTTGGTTAGTTATAATAATTCAGCTACAGCGATATGCAGTTCAGACAGAGATAGAATTAAAAAAAAATTATCATTAATAAAATAAATTTAAAAGGAAAATTTATTTATAACTAACATTCTTTCTCTATCCAAAACACATTCTCTGAGCTGTAAGTACTTGCACTGTTCGACAATGATGATAATGATTTCATGTCATTGTTAATATTACCGACTAAAATAAAACATTCATTAATTTGCCAATATGCTCTCAATATTTTATTATTATACAATTAGAAGTTTCAATCTCTTAAGCAATGCCACGCTTGTAATATTGATCATAATTAATCAATTCTTAATTTAAGAGCACTTATAATAATGACACTAATCTCAGGGTTCTCTGTTATATTTAATAAAAAAAATGCTCGGCAGTATTGTGTTGTCGCATATGACTGACATTCTGGTCGGCTATAGGAAACATTTACCTTATTTAAATTCCAGGTGTCTTCATCCACATATCAACTATTATAATATTTAACGAGATGATAACCATATTCAATAACAACGCATAATTTTGAATAATACAGCCATTTTTAATCCAGAATCTCAGTCGGAATGATGAAAAGACAAGGGTGCTTTTGTGTCCTTCCATCATCCATGACAACACAATAATTTAACTAAGATTTATTACTTAGACACTTCACTTAAATGTGTATGGAACAATGTGCAACCAAAACCTACTAGTTTGGGAATAAAGTGATTTTACACACACATAAAATAAAATGTCTTGGTCTGAAGTTTTCAATTCCATAAATAATTCTTATTAAATTAAACTATACTGAAATATTCTGATCTGCTTACAATTGTCTATCTGGTGTATTGAATTTAAGATTTCATAAATTATTTTGGACTCAAGAAAAGTATTGCAAGTATTATGCCAATACACTTTTATTTAGCACATAAGAAAAATGACTCAAAACAACTTGTAACAAGACTATAATTTATTATTAAATTTGAACAAGATTATAATTTATTATTACAGTTTAACAAAACTATCCTTTATGATTAACATAATAAACAAACATATACAATTTATTCGATCCCATATGGATAAAACAAAATATAACTAACATTAATTCGTCTATACTTTTAGACCTGGATTCGAACTACTTCTTCATCTTCTTTTTACATTTATGCAAATTGAATATAACAAAATAAATATTATTATCGATACATTAACTCATCCGTTTAGTGTATCTTATATGAACGGCTGCTTAACTTTATTAACTAACTATTTGTTTTAAAATAAAAATAATCTGATTCTAGGCAATGCGTACAAACGATTTTTATTATCATATCTTTAATTAAATGATAGTTTTTATTTAGATAACTTATTATAATTTATGGGTTATTTATCAGAAGTTACACTTATTATTTTTAATATTTACCTTAATAACAACTGAAGTTGTTATACACATTGTATTCCTCAGTATAAGTTATATTGTGAGTGCTACTTAATAATTAACCCGAATTAAACCTAGTATTTGAACCCTCCATTGGCAAATAAAAAATTTTAAATCACGCAATTTTAAACTTACTCTCTCCATTGACTTACGTGTGGATTACCAGCACTATTCCGCCGCACAATCCAGACATTGATCATATATACTAGCACGCTATTTATACTAAATGGATCGTGAGGAATTAACCTCCAATATACCCGTTATCTTGCCATAACTTTCTAAACAAAACACAATATTCAACACCTTCCGTGGTGGAATTATCTCTATTTTCTCATGAGGAATATGGAATAACACCGAAGGTCTGTAGAGTTAACTACTATATTAAAATAGTTTGGTGGGTCCTTGCCTCTTACTTGGGCATAATAGGAACACACACCAAATATAATCCTCTCCTGGGATTTTAACGAATGAAATACACTAAATACGATATAAATTACTGATCGTCCTAACTCTGAGAAGCGATCACTTGGGTTATAAACATACCCGAATACTAGATTTATCTATTCCCCTCATGGAAAATAAAGCTTTTGGGGAGATCATTTTCCATCCCACAAAATAAATACATTACAATTATTACTTATGCGAATATTAATCATATACTAATGCTATATCGGGGCAAGACAAGCAAATACACTAATTACACTAAATTTATGTTCCGGGGTATACTTAGATCAACGTCTGAAATCAATGGATAACACAGAATAAACCATAATAATTTTCACCTTTGCCAAAGAAACATTCAACAAGTAATTGGTAGTCTAGTATCTTGAACTAAATTAAGTGAATGCGTTAATAAAGAATAATTGGGAATAAGTTCCTCAATTAACATAGTATAAATTTGTTTCAAACTTTAAATAAGTAATACCCTGTATAGCACTTATCTTTAATTACTTCTGATAATTTTAACTAGATATTTTACCTATTAAGTATCTAAATTTTTCTTCTTTTACGCATATAACATATAAATTTATACCCATAATTGCATATCATAAGTAAACACATTTTGTAAAAAAAAAAATTTTTTTATGTTGAATATAAATTCAACCTAGAATAATTATATGAAAACATACCTTTATGATTACAAGGTCATTTAAATAATACTTGACTATACATCCTTTAACCTGTTGATAAAAAAAAATACACATAATTTTACAAATTAGTAAAAAAAAAAATCATTACTTAACAAGTGCTTATTATCTCACTAAAAAAAAATGTTTTTCCGTTGGGCAATTTATCTAGATGAAGAACTTGATCCATTCGTAGTTCACGAAGCAAATTTAAAATAAGAAACACATTTTATTATTTCATTTATATAAAAGTTGCCTCCATTCTGGTGCAATTAATAAATTAGGCAAAGAAAACATAGCAGCGTTGGATGTTAACTCTTCCTTGAATTAACTGATATAATTTTGGGATCCAAGAAAACAATACATATTTTAACATGACGAATATTTGACGATAGACGATCACATATACAATTCTTTTCTTTTTACTATTGGCGATACATATCATTTTTAGCTAGCTGGCTTATGAATAAAATAATGCGCGAATTTTCCAAAATACTATTATTATAAGGACTGCAGCTGACTTACGTGGATATGAAGTTTTAACGACTCCAATTGATGTATAATATGACATATTATTTTATGGTTATAATTAAATCACTAATGTTTGTAGCTTTTATTCCTACTCTAGGAATTGTAATTTGTCTTTAATCAGGAATTCTCCGTAAAATGCACATACAAATTTTCCGATATTTGCCTTGAGAAAATTTATATTTTCTTTTTAAAAAATATACAGGTGCATAAGTAAATATCATTGATCATTAATATTATTTTTAGATAATTTTCAGTGAATAAAACATATTTTAACGTGGGGAACTTAACATTATTTTCAAACGCAGACAATTTCTTTTAGAAAGAGCGCGAAATGTTTCTCGTCAACTTTCTTTGGCTTTTATAATATTTCTTTTAATTATAAATTTTCTTTTATACCACGAAAAGATAATTAAATGAGGTAAAGTTAACAAATCATTGATTATTTCCTGGAAATTACTTATATTACTTATTTTAAATATAATGACACTTTCCGTGATTGCTGTAGTCAATACGGTCATTTTGAACTTTAGCATAAGATAGTATATTTTTGCGTATAAAAAGCTTTAAATAGGTAGATGGCCACAGAAAACAGAATATCTTATCAAATAGGATTAGCCACGCATGATATTATTAAAAATTTACTTGACTTATATTTATTTCTGCAATAAAAAAAAATAAAAAAATTGGTTATCGAATTTCAGTACTGCTTTCTCCTTGTAAAACTAGAGTCAGACTAAACTTTCTTCAAAATTTGGCGGTCTTCTTTTAGCGACCTCTTACAGAAAAATAATCATTTAATTATAACATAAACAAAAGAAAAGGAAAAAAAAACTTATTACAGTTATATATTTCCGTATGATTTAAATGGATTACAGAGTAATTTGACAAATAATGAAAAATAATAAATATACTTAATTAACAATGTTTATTAGTGATGTATAATTCTGTCTACATTATTATCTAAAATAATTTCAAAACTACCAGAAGTGATTGTGCTTTATGATAAGATACTCATCTACTCTCCCCCTCCACCCATCCAAAATCAATTACTGTTTATAATATGTGCTTTTATACTATATTAAATTGCTCTTATTGTTAATATTTTAATTAAATTATTCATGCTCTTCTTCAAAATGACCTTGGATTACCAAATTTTTTAGTTATTTGCTTAAAACACGTTACAGTGAGTAAATAGCATACTTTATTAATCACTTAATATTATTATTATTTTATCTTTTTATTTTCTAAAAAAGGATAGCATTGTTTTCCTGTGGAAACAATGCTAAATAAACCAAGTGTCAATAACACTAGGTTACAATATATATATATATATATATATATATATATATATATATATATATATATATATATATATATATATATATATATATATATATATATATATATATATTTCATTGAAGGAGATTATGTGTCTGCATTGTTTGATAGAAACCGTCAAGTTTCTATTTTAAATGAAAAATATTTTACTAAAATGTTAAATTTGAATACCAAGATATTGATTTTACAATAAGACAGATATAAGTTACCCTTGCCAATTGGTAAGAAAGCCAAAATGGTTGATAAACAAGTATGGATTAGAAGTGAAATAAATAAACAATTAATAGAGTATATATTTTTAATCATGTCTTATCTTATCCACAACATTATTATTGGCCCAGTTATTCTTCATATACTCCATATTGTAATAGATTATGTTTGTTTCTTAAACAGTTATCTATAATTGAGAAAGTATAAAATTTGTTGATATGCAAGAATATTTATTTCCTGCAATTAATTGCATACAATAAATAATTAATAAGAAAGACATAAATATAGCTATTAAAAATTGAACCTTATAAAATTTTCAGAAGCAGATCTTGGATATTAAATTGTTATTTCAAAAATGTAGAAATATTTCAAACAACCCAGTTATCATTTATGTTTATCTTCATCACATAAAAGTAAAAAAGAAGTGTCATTATCAAGGGAGGTCTTGTATCCCATTCCATATCAATATAGGAAAGAGGTGAAAAGTCAAATTGATCAAATATTGGAGTGGAATATAATTGAAAACATCCTTTACTATAAAATAACCCAATAGTAGTTGTAATGAAAAGTAAAAAGATTTAATTGTGTTTAAAGGCCAGAATTTCACCTCCATAATAAATCCTAAAAATGATGATCCCCCCCCCCCCCATTATACAAGACCTGTTATGCCTGTTAAGGAATTATAAAGATAAATCAATCTTTACATCTGTAAATATTACCTCCACCATTTGCCAAATATTGTCACATCCCCAAAATAAAAATATACTATCTTTTAATATTGTGTTTATTTTTATGTATTCAAAAGAATGCATTTTGGTCTTATCAACAATAGTGTTAATTTACTTCAGTATGTGGGCATAGTTTTATTCCATAAATTAAAAGATGTTATAATATTTTATGTTGATAGAGTTGTTGTTGCATTTTCAAAACAACATTTGGAACATTTAAGTTTATTCTTACAAAAAAGCCAGCAGAAAAACATCAAAATTAAATTAAGCAAAAAAAAATTGTTAATAACAGGTAAAATATATTTCTTAGGGTAATCCAAATCATAAAAGTATTCCTTAGACCCAGTAATAAAAAAAACAGTAAGAACATTTCTAAGCTAGTGCAATTTTTACAATAGATTCTACAAAACATTCACTCAAGTTTTTTTATCTTTGCTTTAGTTGTGGAGAAAATCTCATGAGCAAGATTTTCAATTCATTAAGGAAAGATTTCTTGAATAAATTGTTTTAGGGTATCCTAATTTTAAAGAACCATTTTATCATCTGCCCGATAGCAGTGACTTCCTCATAGTAAATGAAATGTCTAGCTTGCATATCTCTTATTATTATCAACTTAGAATTTTTTCCAGGTTATAATATGCATGTTTAATTCTTTGGCAAGATATATTAATATATTTTTTTCCATTACAATATATACATACATATAAAATTACTTTTTAATAATCATTGTAGAGTTTGAAGATTAAATTTTTACCTTCACCTAGATTTTTTTAAAAAAAAATGTGTTTGTATCCGTGTATTTAAATATTTAGTAGAATAATGGTTAAGTTTTTTTATTGCAGAAAGCTCAAGTGTAATTGTATTATAATCCTGAAATTCGTGTTATTTCCTTAGATAACCAAATATTTATAAAATAGAAGTATCTAGATGATTGAAAAATGCAATATTGATATTGATTTTTCAAAAAGATGAAAACTATATTAGTCATTATGGATTTATCAGTCTTCTCTCTATTCTGTACAAATTCTTTACTAATATACAATACATGTACAAAGAACTTTGAAATCAAAAAATCAATAAAAAATTAGCTGACTTTGAAATGTTTATATCATAGTGGAGAACATCAATGTTTTATCTGAAGTTATAAATAAAATAGAAATATCAGTTATCACTTTGCTTTGAAATTGTAAATTGTAAAAAAAAATATTTGATTTTATAAACATTTTAGTGATAATTTCAAATATGAAACATTAATATATAATTCAAAAATATGACAAAATTTTGAAGAATATTTCTGAAAATGTAACAACATGGATTAGATTTAAAGATGACACTAAGAAGATAAAAAATGATAAAGCTGTCCAAAATAGTATTTCCATTTTTTCACAATTTTTCCAGACATTTTTTAGATTAAAATGGGAAGCTAGTAAAATAAAACAAATTGAAATTACTCCTTTTTTTAAATTTCTAGTGATAGTGTTGGTAAATCATGCTTCAAAACTATGAGAAATATTACAAAGATAATCAGATTACAACAAGAAAATAGACTTATAGATAAATGTTAAATGACCTTAAAATGAAGACAATACAAACCCATATTAAAAAAAAACAGGAAAAGTTGATAATTACAATTACTTTGATCAAATTATTAAAACAGATGGAATCAGAATGGATTAACGAATAGTAGATGTAAGTTTATATGGAGTACTTTCAATAGAAATAACTTAACATTAAATGTAAATATAGTTAATTATGTGAAACAAAAGATTTCTAATAGATATGATTTTAACTATTCAGTTAAAATAGAAAATTTGGAGACTTAATAAAATTTCACAAACAGCCTTTCATTATTGCCTACTGAATTAAGAAGAGATGTATGTTAAGCATAATAAAAATGTATTCAGATAGAATCCATGGCTTTAAAAACAATTAGCTATCATTGATCATTGAAAGACATAGAGACTAAATAAGAGTTTGGAAGATTTATATTTTTAGAAGAGTTAACAATGCATTGGTATGAGATATTTGTGAATTAAATTTCAAGATATTATATAAAATTCACAAACCACTTTCACTTAATAGAGACTAAAACAAAGTTTACTATAATATTTATAAGAAAAAGCTACCAGCCCTTGAAATTGGATTGTTTTTCTCTAAATATATATAAATTGTAATGATATTAAATATGAAATATAGCAAGAGTAATGTATATCAACAAAAAACAATAAATAGTAACAAGCATGGTGCAAATCATCATTATTATCAAAAGCATAATGTTCTATTTAGTAATACAATGAGCAACATAAGCCATTATATGTAATTATAAGTTATAATATGGCATTATTAACAAGAATCAGCAGTCATGCATTGTGACTGAATTATAAAAAAAATATAGCATAAAACGTTTGTCTAATAATTATACAGCCCATGCCAACCTTGGAGCATATCTTTGTAAAAGTAATCATAATTTTTATCTACATGCACATACTTAAGTACTAAAATAATTATCAATGAATATACACCAGACCTACAGAATCACTAAACGAATACTAATACTCATTAAAAATCAAAGTCATCTTGTACCATGAATGCACAGTCTATAAATAAATAGAAATAATCATAAAATATATAAATAAAGGAAAGTTTTTGGACTTTAAAAGTAATATTTAACTTTTTATCATCAAAATAATTCTATAAAGAACTATTTGGATGTTTACACATATATATTCACACATCTATGCCACAAATAGCATTACATCCAAACCAGGTTTGTGATTTCAAGAACCCTAATAACTGTGAACAAGATGCAATATGCCCACTTTCCTTTAATATTGAGATATAGTTTCATTTAAGAACAATTCCATGAAAGAATCAGTTATACACACTGATACATAATGGATGACCAGAAAACTTAAAACATCAAAAGTAATTTTGAAAATTGATATGTACTTATTTATTTTAACAATTATTTAATTAAATTTAGTAGCACATAAAATATAAAAAAATTAAAAAATAATAAAGTGACAAATGTAAAATGAATACATATTATTGAAACTATCCATATAATACATACATAATTCCATATAATCAATATAATTATTATGTCTTTCTAATTATTTTTTTAATTAATCAGCATTTAATTTAGATGAGTGATTCTTTTACAATAATAAAAACCTATAATTACTAATTTTATAATACAGAAAGAAAAATAACTTTATCTTAAACTCCCATCCCCTAATTCTTTTGCTAATGAAGAAATCCCTATACAGTTTTGATCAGATTAAAATATATATATATTTAACAAAAACTACTAGAAATATTTTTCAAGAAATCCCTATACAGTTTTGATCAGATTAAAATATATATATATTTAACAAAAACTACTAGAAATATTTTTCAAAATTTACAATTATACATATTCTTGTTAAGTAACATTTATAAATTTAGATATGTACAACCTACCATACCTTATCACACCATGAATGTTTTTATTCTTTTTTTTATAATTATGTAGTTGAGTGTGTTTTGAAATTCTTGCCAGTAAGTAGTTTAGTCAACTCTTGACACTGTTTTTTTTTTCCTTTTTTTTTGTTATAACTTTCTCAATAGTTATTTCATCTATTGGACTTTATTTTTATCTTTTTGAAGCCCCAAGTTTCCAGTTTAAGAATTTTTTTTATTGCAGATTAATATAAGTTAAAACACCAAATAATTTTGAATGTTTTAATGTATAAGAATCATTGAAAGTTTTTTTCATAGTAATTTTACTTTTGTGACAATCTTTTAATGAGATTTGTTTAATAATGGAGTCATCAAGATCAGATTTCAGTGTAGGTTTGGCAAAAAATGTTTTTTCTTCATAATATTACACTGCCTTACAGATATTATTTCTTTTTTAAAATAAAATTGAGGCCAATTTACCATCACACTTTTTAACTGAGCCTTTGATTACTGAACTCACCACTCGTAAACTTAATCAAATTATATTCAAATCTAGTGCTATAAACTCCTTTAAAAGCAACCCAGATATCAGTATTCTATTCAATCACATGTCTATCTTAGGAAATACTGTATCAAGCATTGACCAATTGCTTTTTACAATAAAACACCTTATTAAAACATTCTATATAGCACATAATTTTTTCAGAGATAATGGTCTTAAATCTTTTTTATTTTACCATATTTCCTTTTTCTTCTTTTTATTCAAAAATAGAAATAAAAACACAGAAAAAAATGTTTTCTTTTTTACAGTTATACAGTTATTGAAATTTAAGTAAAGAGCAAGGGAACCACCTTTTTCTTATAAATATCTCTGTCTTTTTTTTTACATAGTTTTTTTTTATTTTTTTTAACTTTATTAGTAACAAAATATTTACAAGAATATTTACATTAAGAGCTTTTTACATTTTTTTATAATTTTTAATATCTTAAGATGTTTTTAGAATATAATGATTTGAAACAAGATGATTACTGTCATCGCATTATCAACACATTAATGAGCAACTAAGGAATATATTGCTTTGCCATATTTTTTGTGACATAACTAGGTATATATTTCTGAGCATAAAGATAAATGTTATACCATTCTTTGTTATTCTTTTTAAGTACACTGTATTTTTTGTTATCAAATATTACAGCACAATGGGCAAGCCATATTGTTCTCAGAGTGTGAATGGTTACAAGGGCATTGAATGGTTTTAATTTCTTTATATTATTTATTAGGATATTTTTTAAATTAATTGTGTCTTTGTGGAATACAAAGCGACATAAGGTTGAAAAGTATGGACATGTCTCAAAGATATGTGATGAATTTTCCGAGAGCAAATTGCATAGTATACAAGCAGGATCAATGGTTAGTTTAAATCGATTTATGTCATTTCTACATTCTTTCTAAAACATATTTTTTAAATGACATATGTTGGGACTAATAACAATAAATTAAAATCTAGATTAAAACAGCATTTAGGTGATAAAAATTCTGCTGTTTACATTCACATGAATAAATTTAAGCATGGGGATTTTGATATAAAGCCTTTGGAATGTATTAAGTCATATAATGAAAGGATGATAAAAGAAAGTGTATACATTAATGAAATAAAACCAGAATTAAATAGGATGTTAATAGATAAACAGAAAAGAAAATATTAGTTTTTTAATTAAATGTTTTAAAGGATACATATATATATATATATATATATAGATTTTTTTTTTTTTAATAAAAGGAAATTGTTTCTCTTTGAGTTGTGTTTGTTGGTAATTGGAAAGGGGAGTGAGATAAGGTATATTTTTGGTTATGAATATATTTTGTAATTTTTTGTTTATTTATTTATTTTTATGGAATATGTGTTATTTGTTATATATATATATATATTATTTTAGTCTGCCTTGAAAAAGACTATATAAAATAGACGAAAACGTTGGATTTTTTTTCCATGTAATAGTCATATAAAAAACAAGTTTTAAAAAGGATTTAGTTTGTTTTATTTCTATTTTGGATATTTATGAACTACTTTGAAAATAAGAATTCTGTGCTCGATATTTCAATTATTTATTTATAGTCAATACCATTTTAAAAACTTATATACAACTTAAATAAAACTTATATATAAAAAAAGTTAGCTTTCAGTTTTTTTTTTTCAATAAAAAATGAAAATTGAACTGCAAAAAGCAGAAATCTAATATTAGATATATAATTAAATGTCTTATTAACGTTATATGAATTATTACTGAATACAAATTCTACATATAATATACACAAGTGCATATATATAAAACATACACAGAAGATCAGATTTCAATAACAATAATAAATTGTATTTATTTTAATTTTAAAGGAAATATTATTATAATCCTGTATTTAAACATAAAATGCTAAGTGGAGTTTTTTTTTTTTTTTTTTATTGAAGAAAGCTACATTTCTCAAGAGAAGATGTAATATTTTTCTGAAAACTAATATTTTTTTTTTTTTAAGAGTGAAGATTATGAAAATTAAATTACACTGGTTTTATATAACCATTTTAATGGTACTTCCAAAACTAAATAAATAAATAAAATTTTATAAGGTTATAATAACAAAAATATTATAAATAAAAAACGCTCATAAAATGAATTTTATTGATATTTATAGAAATCAATTTTTGGAAAGATTTGAAACTGACCTCTAATAACATTTAAATTTTATTTAACGTATAAACCTTATTTCTAAGTTTCAAATATATTGATATATCGTGAGATAGGTGTTATCTTTTTTTTTTTTAAAAAAGAAACTCGTTTTTATTAGTTTAATGTGTATGCAGCTTTTTTATAAAAATAAATAAATAAAAATATAACTTCTTATGTTATCAACAAATATAAAAAATAAGTAATTACATTATGTACCTACACGTATCCTTATTTTGATATACATTGGAGTCTTTAATATGTGTATTTTTAGTAAGTTGTAAAGATTAATAGTATAAATTAGTTTATTAAAAACTGTGAAAATTAAACTTTTTGAAATAGAAAAAATATGTGTTGTTCAAGCCAACAAAAGATTACATATACCAGCTAGAAAGCAGTTAATAAAAAAATAATAAAGGAGTTTGCTATTAACTGAAAGAAGACCCTTTGATTCCTTTTGTAGGCCCTAAAGGAACCGAGCAGGGCAAATTCCTAATGTCCACACCATACGTTCTCGTGGTTGCAGCTGTTATTACTATGTGATTATTCGTATAGTATACGAACATGGATGGCCTGCTCACCAACACCCATTAGCCAGCCTGGAGAGTTTATTGGCTTTTCACTGCTGAGTTTAAGAATATTTTTTTCTAATATATACAATCATGACAGACAAAAATAAATCATGGCATTTATTCCCAGAAGGATGTAAAATCACCTACCAAAGCAGCATTTGGGGGGGCAAAAGCAGAGGGTGCTAAGAATCCCCTGATTGTGGACTCAGGCTGCTATTTGATGATGACTTTTTATTTAGGTACTTACAACTGCAGATCACTTTCAAGTAAAGGAATATTGCAAGAGTTAGAATAAGAACTGCCTTATATTAAATGGGACATTATTATATTTTGTGAAGTTAGAAGAAAAGGTGAAAAAACAATTGATTTAAAAAGTGGACATATACTCTACTATAAAGACACAAATATTGGAAATAGAGTGGAGTAGAATTCATTATAAATAAAAATTGGAAGAATAACATTGTGGAGATTGATGGTGTATCGGACAGAGTGGCAAGATTAGTTTTAAAACTTAAAAAAAAATACCAAATGCAGATAATTTAGGTTTATGCCTGAATAAATTTCTCATAGTGATGAAGTTATAGAATATTTATATGGATGTACAAAAACCTTTTGATCAGAGTAAACAACATTTTAAAATTGTTATCGGAGACTTTAATGTTAGAATTGGAAAACAAATGAAAGATGAAAATGCTGTAAATAATTTTAGTTATGGTAATAGAAATGAGAGAGGACATAAACTTGTGAAGTTTGCAAAAAAAGAAAAACTTTATATTATGAATTCTTTTTTTAGAAAAATGTTAAAAGGAAATGGACATGGAAGCATCCAAATGAAGGTACAGCAGAATTGGATTACATTTTGACTAACATAAAATACATATTTCAAGATTGTAATGTTCTTAATTAATTTAACACAGGAAGTGATCATCGATTAGTAAGATGTAAGATACATGTTAATGCAAAACTAGAGAGACAAAAAATTATTACGAAAAACAATATTTACAGTTGATACATTCTAATGAATTTAAATTAGAACTTACAAATTGGTTTCAAGTATTAGTAGATTTTGAACATGATTCAGATTTGAATGACATTAATAGGAAAATAACTGATACACTTTTAAAAACTGCAAAGATAGCTGGTAGAAAAAAAGTAGCAATTGACCAATAAAATTTCTACTGAGACTAGAGAATTTATGAAGAAAAGAAGCTATATGAGGATATACAACAATGATGCATTAAAAAAGATTGAGTATCTCAAATTTTGTAAAATAATGCATAAAAGAGTTGAAAATGATATAAGAAAGTATAATTGTGAACTAGCAAGGAAAGCTGTAGAAGAGAATAAAAGTCTAAAGAGTATAAAGCAACATTTTGGTATTGGTAGAAAATTTATATCTGCAATAAAAAAAAGATGACATTATTACTAAAAAGAGAGATGACATCATGAAATGTGTAGTAAACTTCTATCAAGAATTATATAGTAGTAAAGAACAAGTGTCTTCTATAGCTATTATATCTTCTGAATTGCCCAGAATTTTGAATGAGGAATTGAGACATGCATTTAAATTTATGATAAAAGGGAAGGCTCCAGGTAATGGTGGAATTATAATTGATATATTAAAAGAAGCAGATGAAGATATAAAAAAAAAAAAAAATTAGCAAAGTTATATACCAAATGTCTAAATGATAAAAATGTACCAGATGATTGGAAGAATGCAGTATTAATATTTAATAAAAGTGATAAAGAAAATATTAGAAATTACAGACATATCAGTCTTTTATCAGTTTTATACAAAATTTTTACTAAGATTAATTACAAATAGTCTACAGAAAACACTGGATTTCCACTGACCAAGAGAACAAGCTGGATTTAAAAGTGGATTTAGTACAGTAGATCATATACAGGTACTGAGGGAAGTTATAGAAAGGACAAATGAATATGAGTTGCCATTATGCTTAAGATTTGTATAGATTATGAAAAGGCATTTGATCCTGTAAACATTTCTTCAGTGATTAAAGCATTGGTGCATCAAGGTGTAGATCCAGGATATTGTCATATTTTAAAGAATATTTATAAAAATGCAACAGCAACAGTTAGATTACATAATTATAGTACGAAAATAAACATTGAAATGGGTGTAAGACAGGGTGATTCTATATCTCCAAAAATTTTTACAGCAGTGCTGCAAGAAGTATTTTGTGGATTAAAATGGGAAGCTAAAGGAGTGAAAGTAAATGGAGATTATTTAAGTCATTTAGATTTTGCAGATGATGTAGTTGTTTTTCTTTCAAATAATGCTTTAGAGCTACAGGAAATGTTGCAGGAGTCATCAGATGAAAGTAGGAAAGTAGCACTAAAGATAAATGTTAAAAAGACTAAAGTAATGATTAATAGATTTTCTCAAAATATGAAAATAGAGATTGATTATGATGAGTTAGAAGAAGTTAACAGTTACAAATACCTTGGTCAGATTATTAATACAGATGGAAATGTAATGGATGAAATTAATCATATAATTAAACTTGGTCGGAGTGCTTGGGTAGAAATAACTTGATGCTAAAAGAAAATATGCCTATGTGTTTGAAAAATAAGCTTTTTAATAAATGTATTTTGCCAGTTTGTACTTATGGATCTGAGACTTGGACACTTATTAGAAGACTTCAGACCTCTCAAAGAAGTTTGGAGAGATGCATGTTGGAAGTAACAAGAAGAGATTGAAAACACAATGCATGGATAAGAGAACAAACATATGTTACTGACCTCATTGAAAAAATTAAAAGTCTGAAGTGGAGTTGGGATGGACATATTTCTAGAAGAGATGATAATAGATGGACAATTGAAATTTTAAACTGGATTCCAAGAGATTGTAAAAGACCCAGAAAGAGACCATATGTGAGATGGATGAATGAAATAAGAAAGTGTGCAGGGATTATGTGGAGAAAAGAAACTGAAGATAGGAAAAGATGGATTGAACTTGGAGACTTTCATCCTGCAGTGGATTGATAATGGTTGATTATATATATATATATATATATATATATATATATATATATATATATATATATATATATATATATATATATATATATATATATATATATATTGAGAGAGAGAGAGAGAGAGAGAGAGAGAGAATGAGAGAGAGAGAGAGAGAGAAAGAGAGAGATAGACTCATAGTTATGGAATAATAAAATATTCTTGCCACAACTCAGTTAACTGCAAACCAATAAATAAAATGGTTTCTGAACAAGTGGGCACTCTCATCTTCTGCATGTTACATTAGTTCATCAAAGACTAGGCACTTTCTCATTAAAAAAAGAATCTAGTGTTTCTTTATCTTTTTTTTATTACTTTACATTATATTTTTATTCTTACTGTCACAAATCATTTAAATAAAGATAGCATACTAACGTAATAAATTTTTCATATAACTCTGCACAAAAAGTACTAGGAAATATTTAAGAATGCTCTACAATATTGGACAAATTCATGAAAAAAGTCTTAAGATTTTTCCATGTTTAAGAGATTATTAGGCCTGACATTTTTGCTACTTTCAGATAGTTGTAGTGATGCAAATGAAGAGTAAACGACTTATGACAAAAGTATTTTGTTGTAAATATTGATGGAGTAATATTTCAAAATAAATTACTTAAAATTATAAAAAAAAATGGCTCTATTACAAATATATATTTTATTTCTGATTTTGGCAAAACTTCAAAATTTTTATATGACAATAAAGAAACCCTTTTTGCTTTCAATATGCTTTATTTAAACATAATAAAAAATAATAATTAAAATTTTCACAGTTAATTATGATATTTATATATGAAAAATCTTGTAATTATAAAAATACTTTTAATGTAAATGATACAAAGAAAGAAATCATAAAAATAAAAAAATTAAGGAAGCAATATTGATAAATAATTTAAAGATAATATAATAAATAAACAAGCAGCAAATACTGACATACACAGCTCGTGGGAAATCATGTGATATTAAACTTCCATATTACATTATAATTGATAAGCATTACAACGGATTTGAAAGCGCTACTAATAAATTAAAATAAATATTTTATCACTTTACCAGTAAATTATTTGGAACTTATGTATATAAAGAGGGTTGAAAAAGGCAGAGATTTTTATTTTTAATATTCATAAAGTTCTGAGTTATTTATTAGTAAAGGATAATAAATATATTAATCAATTGGATATATATTTTTTATATAGTTAATTATTTAATGTGACCTGCTATATTTTTTAAAATATATCAGCCGAAAACATTTCGTTTTTTTTCACTCGTCTTTTTTTTTTTTTTACTTTAATTGTTTTGATTATTCATTTTCTTTTTCTTGTTTCTTTCACACTTTCAAGATTAATATTTGTTTCTGGTTATTAAGCCGCTATTGTTAATAATAACTACGAATATGTAAAAGAATTATATGAAAATTACTGTGGTAATAGTGTTAATAACACATAAGGTTTAAATTTATACCTGTGAATTTATTTATTTGAAGAAAAAAATGGAGAATTGCAATTTATGTATATGTATTTACTCTTGTACTTTAAATTGTTTATATATATTATTTCTTTTATAATATAAATATATGTATTTACTCTTGTACTTTAAATTGTTTATATATATTATTTCTTTTTAATTAAATATACTATTAATATTGTACTTTTATAATTATTTTTTTTATTATTTTATTTAATGGCAATAAATCCATAGGAAATATTGAAAAATAAAGTTAAGAGAATTATTATCGATATATGCTTGAATTAACACTAATAGTTGAAATGAATATTCCTTGAGAGGCTATAAATCTAAAATACTATGGAAAGCACGTGTCATAAAAAAGAAAAGGGGCATACGGAAATTACTCTTGCTAATTTTGCATACTCATCTAAAAAGATAAGATTTTTTATTTGAACTGACCGGTCATCTATTTGAGATCTTAATTCCTTTTGGCCTATATCTACTAGTCTTCACCAAATCAAAGACCATTAATAAGCCTTCATCTGTAAAAAAATATATTAAGCAATTAGCTATTCTTGCTCTGAGAATGGAAACAACACTATGATGGCAGAAGCATTTCAATTATTCTGATTACTCTTATCAATCCATTTAAACATGAAGTGTAAAAAATAATAATTCATAATCAACTTAACCTATTCAAAATTCCCCATGTTAATTAATAAAACAATCCAAACACTAATTCTAACATTTACCAATGTTACCTTTTATATCCTGATAAAGTTATGACTTTAATAATATGTTCAATTAATTAACTGATGATGTTGGTTGAAAATTTAAAATAAGTTTAAAAAATGTATTCTTTGGTTTATTATACCCACTGAATGGCAATATATAGTTGTATTAAAATAATGGCTTATTTTAAAAATAAGACAACACACAATAATTATAGAATGCTTTCTATAATTTTACTGAAAAGAAATGTTTTCCAAATCCACTTAATTTATATTATAAAAAAGCTCTATACATTTCTTATGTTGCTAATGAAATGAAAATGATCTTAGATTGTCATGATAATCATTTACTGAAAAATAATCTACTTATTTTATTAGAATATATTTTATTACCTTACTAAATAAGAAATGAATTCAAATTTAGTTTATGCTTCAATACTGTCAATAATATGTTAATGTTATAAAGGAGCTATTTATTATTTAAAGTATTTGTTCACAGCTCATGTTTCCTTTAGATGAGTGCAATTATAGTGTATATATTTGATATTTTTAAAATAATTATTGATATCATGTAATTACAATTTAATTGTTATTATTATTTATGATATTTTAAAATGTATTTATGTTGATAAATGAATGTGAAAAAAATTTGAATAAGAAATATAAGGTAAAAGCTTTATTTTATAATTATTTGGAGTTCTTGTCTTTATTATTTCAGTCTAATAAAAATAAATTATAGTACCAATGGTATAACAGCTTTGTATATCTGTTATAAATATTTATAAATAAAAGTGTTAAGAATGTCAGAGTATTTGAATTTAGATAGCATATAAAATTTAATGTTGAATCTTGTTATTTAATTAGGGTGTGTCAGAATACACATAGTGTTAGATTGTGTGTTCATATGCTTATGAATGTTTCTGCAAGATGATTATTTATTAATTATTATTATTAAACTCATGCCTTTTATGGTTATTAATTGATATACTGCTTAAATTTAGCTATCAATTTAGCCAACTTTACATGGATATGTAATTGTATTTTGAATGCATTCACCCCATCCATAATTTAGAACATGGTTTGCTTATTTTCTAGTACTGTCTGCTCATAAATTACCAGGTGCCCATTCACGATATTATATTGTTCATTTCTTCCATAAGAGAACGTGTGGCTTTCTCAATTTCAGCACTGCCAAGTCATGTTACTGGGTTTTATTCACCCATTCTATCATTGACTTTGAATCAAACTCAATATTGTTTTTTTAATATCGTAAAATATTTTAAGGTATGGTCATCTTTATATTTATATTATTTCCTCTATTACAATTTAAATTTAAAAACTTATCATTAGTATTGAATGCAGTTATTTCCTCACCATTCATAGGTATTAGTTGTATTATACTAGTGTAATTATTTTGCATAATATTTTGTTATTTTTTTAAAATCCACAAGTCCGACCACATACAAGATATATGAATCAGGTACATCGTGAATTCTGCCCTATTTACCTACATCCCCATGTCAAAGATCTAATCAATAGCCTTTCTCAATGATACGATTGAATTTCTTTACTTTGACCATACAGGCAGCTGGGTTTTAAAGGATGAGATTCAATTTTTATTATATTTAAATGAGAATTTGGGTGATTGATTAATAGATATATTTAAAAATCAAAATTTATTTAAATTAAAAGTAAATAAAATGATTCGAGGAACACTGGAAACTTGGTTTTAGTTATATATATATATATATATATTTAAAAATCATTAAGCATTTTACATTAGTCTAACTCAAGCTCTTTAAAAAAGAACAAAAATACAATATTTAAATTAACTTTATAAATTATACAAGTTCATGAAGAATTTATATTAGCGGTTATCTTTTACATTGTTTAGTTTATATATTTTTACTTTTGGTTATAGTTATTTTCCTTTAAAATAAGACAAAAATAATTTTATAATTAAATGATCATGGATTTTAAAATTCCTCGTGCACATTTAGTACAAGCCTTTAATATAGCGGCAGGTTTAAACATCTGCCTAACGCACATATATAAGAATGACTATTTTCATGAACTCTTTATACAAGATTTTAAAAAAAAGCATTTCTATTGAAAAATACATTAATTAAATAGAAGATTATAATAAGATTAATTTGATGTCTTACTCCACTAACATATAAAAGAAAAAAATGATTTTATTTCTCTTTAAAAAAATAATAATTTAGATTTCAAATAACTAATGTTGGATGACATTCGTGGACCTTGCTGTAATAGCGTATAACCAACTTGACAGTGATTAAAACTGTAAGCTGTTATATAAAAAAATGGATCAGTTAATTATCAAGCAAACAAATCACTTTAGTTGGACTTACAACTAAAACCATAACTATAATAAAATATAACGTGAATTAGTCAAAATCAAAGAATTTTAACTAATTACGAAACAAACCAAAAGAGTTGATTATTTAGGTCAAAGATCCTTCCATAGAATCATTTCGTTATGGCTTATGTATTAGATAGGCAAAAGAAAAACAAAATAATATCGGGTTAATAAATATACGAATGCACAGGAGAGAAAAAAACATAATTAGGAAAATACGAGCGGGATTAGGACACTTGTATGCCTATTCCAACGATGAATAAACAGGGAAAATCGATACATCCACATTTTGTGTCCATATACCAATATGGAGATAGGATTTATAGAGAGTCAACATGCCTGCCTCTACAGGTACCACACAGGCTAACCCACTCTATCTCAGCCACACTATCTATTTCAACAGACGTATGCAAAACCGGAAGCTAACTCCGCACCACCAAATCAATGACCATTTTAGGTCTGTCCATGATACTCCAAGCATTCTTTATTAAACCAAGATATTATAATCATTAAATATGAATGAATTATAATTAAATAGCCTTAAAATGATCTAATACTGCATAGAGACCAACCAGCGTAACCAACTACTTTATATAAATATTTAACGTACAAAAAAACATACATATAGAAATAAGAAAATTTATTTCTTGAATAAATCCCACCTTCCCTCTTTCCTAACTTAAAAAAGACATGATAATTAATTGACACTATCCAGTGGCACTGTTACTAGGTCAAAATCTATAGCATATTAGTTTTTGTTTTGAATTGCAGAAAGATAAAATAATTGAATCCTATTCTGGGAAATCTATAATAAACTATAAAAAAAAATATGGTACATTTTATTTTGAAATATATATTCGTCATAACTTCACTTGCAACAACAAAAACTAGATAAAATTATTTTATTTTAAAATTAAATCGTTCTTTATCAAAAACTCCCTTTCCCTAATAAACATAATTTGCTCTTTTAGCAAATTACTCTCTTTGAATCCCCACGAGTAAAGCCAGTCAAAATAATTAAAGAAAATCAAAGCATGAAATCTCATGCTAAGATTAATATAAAACAAATAAATAAATTCATATTCAATTAATCAAAATATTAGAAATTATGGTGAGCTTGAGTTAATGAAATTTTTATAATTTAAAAGAAAAGTGTTAAGAATCAGTTAAAAGCTTTACAAAATTACATTTATACTCTTATGATAATAGTTTCAAACATCTTGATGGAAGTATTCAAGTTCTTCAGCATTTTCTTTGGAGATCGCCAGGATGAGTTCTGCAGCCGAAACTTGGTGGCAGATGGCTTTCTTGAAGGCAGGTAGACAGCAGCATAATGGAAGATTTCCAGGCCTCAGGAAGGAAAGGGCAGTGATTTACCCTTTTTATTACTCCATCATCATGGCATGGAGACTTCTACAACTTTCTTTCTGTCAGTTCTCTGTCTTTTTTTTCTAAAAACGATTATTATTTAAAATTTCCTAATCATATTAGATTTCTGCTGCCTCAGGTGATTTGCAATTTTAAAACAATAGCAATTATGCTTTTATTTTAATTTTAGAAAGTTTGTACTTCGATGAGGATCAATGGATTTCAGTATAATTTTATGTTAGTTTTTAATTAGAGATAATGATGTAGAATCTCTACTAATTAATTAATAGAGATTCCACAGTAAAGTGTATTTTGGTAATTTCTAAGTGTTTTTAATTTAAATATTTATTTTAAACTTCTTATCGACGTACAAATCTTTTAGAAAAGGCCATCTAAAGGATTCTTGTACTGAAAAAAATTAGATATTTTAAACATATATATATATAATACAAAAAAAATTCAAAGTTAATTATTTGAATTTTTTTTTGTCTTTTAATTATAAAAATGGAATAACAGTGTTAGTACAATTATATATACATGATCCAAAATAAATTTTAGGATTTATTCAGGATAGCTAAAAAAAAATGTTAAAAATATTTTTTTAGAATAATAATAAATAAGCAAACATTAGTAAAATAAATAATTAGGTGGGTCAGATTGTGAAATGGCAAATCTGAATCAGATTTATCATTTCAATATATATATATTGTAAATATAGAATTTCATTCCCACACATATATATTCATAAATTTATTTATTTTTTACATATATATACATCTTTGTGTGTTTACTTATTGTAGTATTAATAAGTAATAGTTGTTAATAGGCAGTACTACAAAAAATAATATTAGTTGCAATAGACTCATTAAATAAAGCAATTAGTTATATAGCTTAGTTTTTTTAAAAAAAATAAAACAGACTAAAAAGGTCAAATCTAAGGTCAACAAATTTATAGCCTCCCAAATTACACACGTATGACTGTGAAAACAGAGAAAGTATAAATGTATTAAACTGAAACAACAACCTCTTTAATTACACATACATTTTAATATTTTATTATTTTTGTGTTATCTGAATTATAAATTGTCAAAAGAGGGATGTTTAATAAATGGACAGAGATATTAATTTTCTTTTTTAATTACTTGACCATTAATTGTCTCAGTTGTTGGGTTTTGTTTACTTTCCAAAATGACAGTTATTTTTGTGGGGAGAAACTTTTAACTTGGACAGAGTTGGGGGGGGGGGTGACAGAAAACTGGCATATAAAGAGCTGTGTGGGAAAGAGAAGAGGATTATTTAGGAGAAATTAGTTAATATTCAGTTGGTCAGTATCTTTCAAGCTCTGAGAAACAGAGTTGATTTTTTTCGCTTTCACTGAGAAAAATTTAATGCAAAATGTCAAAAATTTGCTTTAAATAATAGAACAGAAGAGATGCTGATGTATAAACTCTATAGCAGTTAAACGATTCTGGAGAGATTGATAGAGTTTGAGTCCATTATATTTCTATGTTTTTGCCTCCAGCGCATTCTTGAAAGTTAATTGCTGATGTTTCTCAAGTGCATCTCTTCCATTTTGTCACCACTCTGTCCCGCTGTGTATTGTATTCACACCTTCTTGGTACAATGTATTTCCTCTTCAAGGTGATAAACTGTAAGTATTTTTGTATGGATCTAGGGATACAGTATGCAGGTTACTTTACTTAATGCATTCTAAATCACTCTCCCATTGTATATTCAATTTTTAATATTTGCAAATGCTTTTAATGGTTTTAAAACACTTTAAACTTAGCTGAAACATTTCTAATAAATCACTTAAATATTTCATTTACATGACATTGCCAAGTCTGATTATGAAGTACATTTTATTTTAACGATTTACCTACCATAATTGAACACACACGCACCTATACTTAATGTATGTGGGAAGATATTATTAATAACTCTTTTCTATGCTGGGAATAGGCTCAAATACAGTACATGAAGTATGTATATCTACAGATAGATATGCACTGCTTCAATTTTATACTGAAGTTTGTAAAAGTCATACTTTGTATATATGATTATATAATTGTATTTACATGTTGGACTCTTTCCATCATCTAATATAATTGAATGAATGCCTTTACATAAATTTAATTTTATTTAAACTTTCCACTTACATATATGTGCAACTTTTTGAGAGGAATTATTCTCTCTTATTCAGATGTTACAAGCCTGACTAGTAATAGCACTAGTACAAAAATCGAACCCAGACCTTTATATTATTGAATATTAAATTTTGAGGTAATGCTCTAACCAACTGAGCAATCCTGGGCAATAGACAGTAGATGAGAGTTTCCTGATTTCTCCACTTTTTTTCTAAGAGCAAAATTGATTAATTATTTTCATACATTATAAATAGGTACACTAGGCATACTTATACAGTTATTAACCAATGTCATGTGAGCAGCTACTTTGAACTGTCTTCTTTGTCCTTTTTCCTCCCTATTCAAATTGTTTTTTTTGGATTTTCCAATAGAACAATATATTCATTGATACATACAATGCCAGCTAAATTAGAAATTATCTGTTTTCTCTCTTCTAATCAGAAGTTTGTTCTGTTGCAATATATTTTCAAATGGGAGACTACTCTCACAAGTAGACACTCTTACACATTCATGTGGTATTTGATAGATGCAGTTTATGCTTTTCAGCATTCCAAGTTTAGGCCTTGTACACATTAGAAATTTTTATATTATGGTATGGATTTAGAAAGCTGTATGATGTCATACAGATTGCAGATTTTCCTTATTTTTTCTACTATTTTGGGATGTATGGATGCACTATAGAACTAATAATTGTTTTTTTTTCCTTTTGGTGTTTTTTGTTGTTTCCTTAAAGTATTCATACTAACAGCTAAATGTATAGCAATTTTCACAAGAGCATGTTAAATGTAGATCTTTTTGTTTTCTGAATAGATAGTTTTTGACCAAACTTCTTTTGTTCTGTTCCATAGTGATATTATACCTCCATGCTTTGTGTTCTTGCTGTGATTGGGTGGACATGCTAAGTATTTTTCTGTAAACTGTAATTTAGTTTTCCCATGAACGAGTCTTATTACAAGAATATGTAATAATGCCAATTTTTATTCTTTTTCGGGATCTATCATGAATTTAATTGGAGGAGATATGTTGTTGATATGCTTCCAGAAAATGTGTTGTAATGCAAAACCAAATTTTAAAATGAATGTGAAGCAGAATTTATGGCTGGGATTTTATCCATGTGAATATTATTAATCAGGGATGACAATGGTGAACCCATTGCCATTCTTTGATTTTGTTGGAATAATTTTGGGTTGTATAGAAAGTAAGTTGCTGTTATGCAGAATGTGAACAGTACCATTTACAATAGACAATGCTTCTTCACATGGTACATTTGTGAATAAATTTTCCATATCAATTCTTACTAGTATGCCAGTTCTTCATTTTTCATATTTTAGTTTAATTTTATAAAGTGCCTAGTATGCCAAAGTGCTAACAATTTTGACAAGAAGTCTTGAGAAAATTTGGCAAGACAAATTTATAGAATTAACAATATATTTTAATAGAACATGATCTTTATGGATATTAGGTAGACCATAATGATGAGAAATTTTGCCAAAAATATATTAATGTACATTTTTCTGAATAACAGATGTACCTGCAATACTTTCGAGTAAAATTTAAAACTTTATTTCTATGCTCAATACTACTATTATGGACTACCTAAAATTCTTAAGGATTTTGTTTCTCTAAGACCTATTGTTAGTTGTAGAAATTCATCTTGCCAAAATTTATCAAGATTTCTTTTCAATGTTTTTAGTTCTTTGACATATGAGAACCAATTCATTGTCAGACATTATAGACACCTTATAGAACTAATTAAGAATATTTAAAGAACTGACATAATAATAAAATTGATCTGAAAAGTTTATTCACAAATGTATCATATGAATAAGTATTGTCTATTTTAAAAAAAAAGATTAAATGGGATAACAGCTCTTCCTATTGCTAGTATGATAAGCTATCAACATTCTGCATAACAACAACCTACTTTTGATAGAATCCAAAATTCTTCCAACAAATTGAGGAAAGGCTATGTGATCACTATTGCCAAACCTGATTACCAATATTTACATGAAAGCACTTGAAATCAGAGCCATAATGACTACTTCACATTTACCTGTTTGGTTTTATTATTTTAATGATACATTTGTTGTATATGGCAGTATGGTGGAGGACTACCACCACATTTCTGGAAACACACCAGCAATATATTCTCTTCTACTAAATTCAGATTAGTGTTGGAAGAAGAACAAAAAACTTTAATGTTAGTTGTTCTTGTGACAAGACTCCATGATAGCAAAACCAAAATTACAGTTTACAAAAAACCCACACATACTGGAAAATACTTTTTTTACAAAAGTATTTTTCAGTATGTGTGAACGCCACCTACATTTGACTAAGTTGGCAGCCATCTACCTCAGCTCTGCAAAGAATTCTAATTAAAAAACCCTTAAACCACCAGCCATCCAACAAATCTCATCTTTATTGGTTAAGGTAAGTGATTTTTATTAATATAGTTTTAATGGATGTGGGAAATTTAGCCCACAATCCAAAATATGGGATATGTTTTGAACCTCTTGATAGCACACTTAACAGTGGTAAAATCGCAATAAAAAATGAAAAAAAAGATCTCCCAGAATAAATGATAAATCTAAAACAATTAGCTCCATTAATTCGAAGCCAAAAAAGAGTCAAGCATTATATAAATTAAAAATAACCAATAAATGCAACAGACATCTAAAAAAAAAAGAAATTACTTAGAAACATCATAAAGGGTCTAGAATCTAACAAAGAAACAGTAAATCTGCCGAAAGATCAGGGTAAAGTTGATATTTCTCATACAATGCTTAATTACAATGATAATAATCATGACTATATGTATTCCCAAGATCTAATAAAAAATAAAAATGTAAATGAATCTGATACTTCCAATAGAGTTAAAACAACAAAATCTGAAGTCACTGAGTACTCTGTGAAGTTGAACGTTATCCAAAGCCTGAAGGGTAACATATGACATAAACAATAGTACGGAAAACTCACAGAGTTCCAACATAACCATTAATACTAAGAAATTTTATTCACATAGCGTGCCTAAATACCGGAATACTAACCTTAGGCTCCTGAAAATAGTGAAAGCCAACAATGTTTCTAGCATAGGCCCTACCATTCCCGAAGCACATGCAAATGTTAATGTAATTGCCAATGCGGTGGAATACACTTTAGACAACAGCGTAACATGCAATCAAAACTCTGAATGTTGCATTCAAGTTGAAGAAATATCACAAATTCGCTTCAAAACGAACTCTCAAATCATAAAAGGAAATAAACTTTCTAGCACTAATAACCAAAATTCGGCCTCCGATAATTCAAGTGCTATAGAAAAATATGGAAAGCAAAAAATTGCAATGACATCCGATGACACAAATAGAAACGAAGACAGCATAAATACAGTGGAAGATTTATGTAAGCTTTGTGAAACCAATTGCACACACAAGATGCTAATTAAGTAACATGAGACCAAGCATAATACAACATCTAACCTCAACGAATATTCCTGATAATAAACATAAAAATTATTCTTACAAGCCTCAGTTAAAGCATAATACAACATCTAACCTCAACGTCACAAATATTCCTGATAATAAACATAAAAATTATTCTTACAAGCCTCAGTTAATATCGGAAAGCCATGTCAATGGCAATTCTAAAACCAACAAAATATCTACGGAAATAAATGATAAAAATAATATCGATTTTAATTGTAATAGTAATAATAAACAAAATTCACATCAAAATATACCTAAAACAAAGACCTCCAAACAAACAATCTCAGAAATGAACCACAAATTTTTAGATGCTACAGTGAATAATGACAAAAACTGTTTGCCAGGCTACACTACCACTGGCGCATCACTAATAGTGGCTAAACAAGGTACTAAAGAAAATTTTTTTAATACGGACGTAATCCATTGGCCTGAACCAGCACATAAATTAAATAAAAAGGCACCAAAACTAAAAAATACACAGAAACAATGATAATACTACACTAATATCTGAAGACTCAACAGAAAACAATGCAATAGCATCACTTCCCATATCGACACATTCAACTAGGAACAAATGTGAGACTCAACAAAAAATTAACCCCGCGAACAATTTACCATCTGAAAACAGCTTTTTAGCTAATTCAAACTCACCCAAAACTGATACTATAAATAAATACAGTTCTGAAACAACACACAAGCGTAATACAATACCGGAATCCGTATCAAAACATACCAATACAATTAGTCTCACTGGTGTTCAAAATACTTCCTTACAAAGCATGCCACTTTCTATAAAACATACCAATACAATTAGTCTCACTGGTGTTCAAAATACTTTTTTTACAAAACATGCCACTTTCTGTAGATGAATTCCCAACTCTACCCTCTTACTCTCAGTATCTAAACTACCAGTGAAAAGATCAAAATAAAATTTTCCATACTGGTCATAAGGGAAACTATTCAACAATCAAGCAGACAAATCCAACACTAGATTTGACACAGAGTGATTTAACTTACCCTCCTCACATAACACCTAATTCAAAAAACTGTAATACAATGGCTAACAGTTCATCTAGGAGCCACATATCATATGCTAACATAGCAAAAATTAGTATTACAAGTCCATCTAAGTCTATACAAAATACCAACAACTTAAAAACTAATTCATACAATGAAACCTGTTCCATACCCAGAGCAGAAAGTAAAATTAATCATGACCTCACCATGTTAGATATACTAAAACTAAAAAATCTACAACAGGAAAATCAAACCTTGGAGGTTGAGACTGACGAATTCTCCGTAAATGACTTCACTGAGAAACAATACCAAGGCCTCTGTGTTGACTTCAACCAAACAATATGTCCAACCCTCCTCAAATCCTTAGTAAACTACTACAATGATAAAAGTGTTGTTCTGGCAGTGACAGAAAAATTGCTCACTCCATAAATTTCCCATTACAGCACTATACGAATTGATAAAACAATACAAATTAACAGAGGGCATACACTGGATCCTCACTCACCCAAATGACAGATACATAGCTGTCAAATTTGCCACTTGGGCCTTCAGAAATGAATTTAAATCCAATTTCAAAAAAACTAGACAACAAATTCCTTTTATATGTCAATACAAACAGACCTGCTACCCTTATTGCAACACTCAAGAATTGTATCATGGGCCTTGACAATAATCTCTCCAAGAAATCCTTTTAACTTCTGGAAAAATCCAGACTTTCTCATATCTGCCAGTAGACAAGACGATCAAGTCCATCCTATCCAACACTGCATCATTTCAAATTCCACTAAGAAAAGGACTAGGGCCCACCGACATACCAACTACCATTAAAGCAAAAGGTTGTACAATGATACTATCCTTCATTGGTGTCAGGCTGCAATGTTTTCATTGTGGCCAAAAAACACATCTCATAAAGGAATGTCCAGCCAAAATATGCACTTCTTGTGGTCAAAAGGAAAATAAGTTTCACAAATGTAAAGCACCTCATAGACTCACACCTGCCAATGTCACACATAATGAAATGCCTACCACAAGCACTCCAGGCCTGCATACTGCTGAAGCTGAAGTCAAATCCTACAGTACATTAACCAACACCAAAGACCTTATGAATCCTACTAAACTCAAAGGAAAACCATCCAATGACAGCAAACAGATCCAAATACCAAGCCCAAAAAAAAAACTCACAGAAACCAGACAATTTACCAAAAAGCTCAAAATCAAAAGAACCAAATAATGCCTCTAGATGCAAAAATCTAACAATCTCTTCTGACGATACAGACAATGCACCTCTCAGCATAGACCATCAAGACCATAACAATGCACTCGAAACTCCAACTCTAAGATCAAAACCAGCGGTTACTAACACTAAATCTATAATGGATGCATCAAAACTATCAATACTCTATATGAATTCACCCATATGAAAGCTCCCACACCTACCAAAAATATATCTTCACCACCCATCTCAGACTATGACTCAGATATGGATTTCAACCTACCCCCCTTATGCTAATAATAAACTAAAGTCTTCCAAACTTTCAAAGGCCTACTCTGAGGAAGAGCACTCACACCTATCTCCTGCTTTTGAGCCAAACTACCTAAAGTTTTCCCCTTCCTACAGTGTAAATTCTATTCTGAAAAAAAAAACAAGAGGAAGGTACAAAGCACATCCCAAAACCCTCTCAGTAATGAATCTCACAACAGTGAAACTGAGCTCTTTCTAGCTGATTTCCACAGGCCATCCTTGCCAGATCAGAAATTCAGTGATCACAAGGACGATTACAACCCTCAATCAAAGATTCCGCTGCTGATAAAACCAAGCAGCAATAATCTTTATGGATAGGATCAAGTGCCAAATCATTGGTCTTAACATCAGGGGAATTAATTCTCCCGACCGTTTATATGCGATTAGGCATTTTTTCCAACTTACGTCTCATATTTTATTCTTAGGCGAGACCAAATATCACCTAAACTCCATTTCTCACATAATACATGAACTTTCAAAACTGGGCTTCACTCTTCTGTCAACTAATACATCAGCTGCTGGAGGGGTAGGAATCATCATTAATAACAGGAAACCACATTCTTCCTATAAAGGGCTTTATCATGATGCCAATCTCATTGCAATCAAGCTCATATATAAATCTAGCAAATTCATTGCAATTTATGTATACTGCCAGAACAACCCATTGACCTATTGTAGAATAATCCACACCATAAATCTCATCACTGCAAACAACACAGGCTCTACAATCCTCTTGGGGGACTTCAACCTGCAATATGATATGTTAACATGGAAATACCTTCATCTGTTAGCCAGGGGTTTCATAAATGGCAAAGGTTTCATCATTGTGGATGCATACTCATTCTATACAAAGAGCTCTAGAATGCTGATTGACCTTATGTTTTACACCTCAGAGCTGCACTATGGTTTGGAAGCCAAGCTTCAACCCGTTCCCTTCTCAGACCATTTTGCCCTGATAGTGTCTCTAGATCTGGACTCCTATACTCCCATAGACTACAATAAAATAATCTGAATCATAACTAAAGCTGCTGCCATGGAAGCTGTTTTTTTAGATGCCTACATACTATTTGAAAAAAATAACATTCTTAACATAAATCCAGAGGAAGCCTGGTTCGCCTTCACAGGCATCCTCCAAACCATAATCATACAGCACACCAAAAAACATAAAGGGTCAAAAACCCTTATGAATGAGCTTGATCTGCTACACTATAGAATTAAAAATTTTTCAAGTGATAGTACAGTAGACAACCTCCTATTACTTAAAACACAGTACAAGCAGAAACATGCTGTGATTGCTGAAATAATAGCAACAAAGAATGCTAGGTTATACTTATGAGGCCAACACTGCTGGACATGTGGCTATTTCAGATGGTCTCTGAGGGCAAGGAAGAAACAAAAAACTCCTTTGTCCCTCCTATTGGTGGTAGCCATACCTCTGGCAACCAAATGATCATCCAAATAGAGTCATATTTCAAAAATCACCTATCAAACTCTGTTACCTACCCCACAAATCAGTGGCATGAGACATCACTAAACAATGAACATGGAATAACAATATCAAACATCAAAAATCGCTTGGCCACCCTACCATCCAATGTCCATCCAGGACTACACACCACTCCAAAGTTTATAATTATGCACCTTGAAAATTTCACAGCTCCCATAGTATTAAAATTAATTAACCATATTGCAAACAGCAAAAAAAACTATCCCCAAACTTTATCCCATAGCGATGGTCCCCTTCCTTAAGAAAAACCGGGACCCATCTGCTCTATCTAGCATAAGACCAATCTCCATAACCCCAATTCTGTTTAAGGTCATTGAAGGTGTGATCAAGGAGAAAATACAAGATGTTATTCTGGACAACATATCCCAGTTGCAATTAGCAAAGAAGGGCTCATCCACACTCTCTGCAATCAGGGAGGTAAAAATCCTCTGTGATCATATCAGATTCAAGAATCTATACAAACCCATTGCCTTTCAGCTAGACATCTCTGAAGCATTTGATTCAGTAGATGTCAACATCCTGATCAATTGCCTCTCAGCACTAGACATTCCTACTCAAATCATTCAGATATTGGAAAATCTACTAAATAACAGATTTGTCCACATTTCCCTGAATGGTTTCTTTACAGATGGTTTTACTCCTTTAAGATCCATTACCCAAGGATCTCCACTTAGCAGTCTCCTATTTATATTCTACTTGAACCCCCTTCTTAAATAGATTGAGGCAGAACTTTCAGGAAATTATATACCCCAGCTGAAGAAACACTGTAAAGCATTTGCCTACATGGATGATGTACTTGTCACCTTACCCTCCCAAAAATATCTTTTAACCTCTCGTCCAAATAATCAAAAAAAATTTCCAAATCCTCCAAGCTTTCCTTCAACCTCAACAAGTCATCGGCCTGGAAAATCAACACCAGCAAGAAGATATCATCGCCTTTCTTAGCAGACACCCAAAACTTTTTGGGGTTTCCCATGTACAAGTCACCACAAGCCATGTCGATACAAATACAGAATTCCATCATTGAAGCCACCACCAACACAGTTAAAAACCTTGCCAAAGTTTATTTATCTCTGCAAGCAAAAATCTATCTTCTCAACATCAAGGTAATGGCAAAGATTAACTACTATCTACCCATAATTAACATGACAAAGACTTTCAATACAAAAATCAACCGAATCTGTGCACGGCTTTTGTGGAATCGTAAAACAGTGACCATAGGAATTGAATACATGCAGCGACATAGTAAAAATAATGGTATGTTGGTGCATGCAACCTTTTATATATATTGCCAAAAGTGCCATTCTCTGATCCACATCCTACAAAAAAAATTTCCCCAGATTGTAGCAGAACAACCAGTCATTCCATCAGATAGACCTCCACCTTCAAAGATAAACTGGCTAAATCAGATACTTTACTACCTTTTCACTCACAATGGCCACTCTACCCTAGTATTCAGACAAAAAATCTCCATTTGGGATGCTCATAACCTGCTATTTCCCACACAAAACTCTACCATTCCTTACCTCGGTGGTAACAATCAGGTGGTCACCAGGTTTTTTCAAGCATCTCAAGCTGGAGCAAGGTTCCTGGACTTTCTAGTGAAAGTCAACCTGAATTCACTCCAGACAAACTGGTTCCTGCACTACAGGAGATTCCTCAAGAATATAGATCATACGTGTCACAACTGCCATAGAACCTGTGAAACCTTTGATCATATGATAAATGATTGCCCAGCATATAACAAAATCAGAACTTTTATTACTTACCACTGCCACATTTCCCTGAACAAAATCTTAAATATCAAATGCTACTTCTTGTCCAGGGATTATGTCACCACAAGACTCTCAACCTTTCTCACATATGCCATCTAGATGGCCAGATGTCACAACAAGTTTACCTTTTTTCATCTCAAGCCTGAAGACACATTCATTTCCAAGCTAAAAAAATTTTGCCATAAGGACAGAATAATCTCATCCATATTTTTATTTGACAACACGTGGAGCCTGATTAAGCTGGATTAACAACACCAGTAACCACATCAGAACATTTGGTTGCCTGTCTAACATGGATAAC